>JADLZL010002087.1:0-16775 GCA_015844335.1 Chrysopogon serrulatus | reverse complement strand
TAAGACTTATGCTTTAATATATTTTATCTTCTCTATTTACTTTTATGCATTTGATTGGTTAGTATAGTTAGTTTATGCTTTAGCTTATACAGGATCTCCACCTGTATTAGAGTGCTCTAGTTGTACGTGTGGCTAGGTAATGTGTATCGATAGTGTAGACATGGAGTCTAGGCTATGGGATTTACGAGATTTAAGCAGCTCAATCCGCGTTAGTTGGCAATTTAGTATCCTCAGGAGGGTGGCTTGACTCATGGCGGTCTTTGATATTCCACCACGTTTCGGGTTGATGTTTCGTAAGAGCTGTTGGCGAGCCTTCCCCAACTACCTTCTTCGGTGCATTCTATTCGAGGTTGGAAGATGCTTTTAACCAAAGTGCTATTGTGTGATTGCTATATCTACCATAAATCAATTATTATAGGACAAGTGATAGAGAAGTATTTAGGAACAATAAACTCTTCCGCTGTCCTCACTTTAGCTATCTACTCTTTTATTATAGAATTCTCATGAGAATTATGCATTGTCATTATGCGTAACTCATCATTTATCATTTACCCACCTACTCTAGTCGTTGGTGTACTAAGTTGGTAGATACATGATGGTGAACTATCAATATCTTTATCCATTGACTTTCCTAGTGGTAGAATATAAATAACGATACCGCAAAATACTCAGTAAAATGCTGCAAATAGTTTTCTGTGCGCTTGCAGGAATCCTTCATATTTTAATTGTGCATAAATACCAGCAAAGCATTTTTGGCGTAGATTCTTTGGAGAAAATAATTAGGCGTAAGATTTTTGATGTGATCTTGATATGCGCTAATCTAGTCTACTACTAGCTTTAGTAGGATTACCTTGTTTTGTTGAGTTGTGGAATAAGCAAGACATCAGCGGTTCCAACCTTACGGCGAGAATTCTGGAACAAGGCGGGGAGATATTGAAAACTTCGGGGGGTAGGTGAACATTCATGATCCATCTACATTGGGGCCCTGCCATCTCACGGGTTTGTAAACATATATGTTCTTCTAACCATGTGTAGATTGAAAAATTATCGTCACAAGAAGTCAAAGTCCATCATGTGACGAATAAAGATCTTTGCCGCTACTCACAAATACCATTGTAGTCATGGTAAATTGATCAAGAAGGTAAGAAATCTTACTCATAGGCTTTAAATTTAATGAGTAGTTATCTGTTGTTTCCTTTGCATGTTTACTTTGAATAGTCCGTATCTACTCTATCTCATATCAAATCCACAACATGTTTTAGTTTTCTTGCACATATGTATGTCACTTGCATCACTACTTTTAAAACAAAAAAACATCCTCACCATACATGATTATGCTTTCATCTCTTTGGAGTAAATCTCTATATGCTCTCATGCTACCTTATTTGCTATAGTGTGCTTAGGTTTGGGGTATCTTCATACATCTTTTTAAATGAAACATGGTGCTTAGTTTAGGAGTGGTGATCTTAATTCAAAGGTTTTTAAATTAAAGCATGGTGCTTAGGTTAAAATGTCTTTCCCTAAATCCAAATTAGACATGTGGTGTCTAGGTTGATTTTTGAACTGAAAAGTATGCTTTGAGTAGACACGCTGGATATTTTGTTACGACTAACCTGCAGGGAAACTCTTAACTTCAATTCAGGTAAGTCGAGATGAAACTCACACGGAGATGAATCAAGGCATGTGATGAATTCTAATAACTTTGCACAAAAGGAGGACACATCTCATTCTCCATGGAAGAAGCTGTAAGTATCAAAAGTTTATACATAATCCTTTGTTACCAGAGTTACCTTTGCCTTGAACCATATAAAAAGTGCAGCTACACCAGCAAAAATTCGTTAGAAAGAAACCTATGCTAAAATGATCTTAAAAGCCCATCCTCTCACTAGCATGAACCCAAGGAATTCACATGAACTATATGGACCATAACCCATATTCAACTTGTTGCAATCACGCCCGGAGTATATCCGCTAATATTTTCTTGCAGGAAAAGAAAGAATAAATATCTATTCATGGTTCAGAAACAGAGGAGAACAAGTGTATAGAAAGGACTAAGATGGAAAAAATCGATGTAAGAACACTTCAACACCTTCCTACACTTCACCATGATAATTTGGACCAATCACCCTGCAAGACATAAGGTACGTTTATCTAAAGCCTCATACAACTTTAAGCTGCATTCAACATCTTATACTATATTGCTAATTTCTTGGTTATCTTTACCATATATCATGTTTAATTTGCTAAAACTTAGAACAAATGAAATACTCTTTTTTGGTTCACCTACATATTCTTGGTTCTATTTGAATAAATATCTTTTAGTCTTTTGAACTTCCTTACTCTATTATAAGTGTTAACTTTAGAATATTACTTAAACATTATAACATCAAACATATTTATATATTACTTAAACATTATAACATCAAATCATATTTATAAGGAATTTGGTTGTATATAAAGACTATCCCTCTCCTATATAAAAATATTTAAATCATATTAGGGAGACTTTTATAGAATCAAATCAAGATTAAATTATTCTTGAAAATTATATCTTTGCTTTAACCTTGTTTGAAAACTTGAAATAATGGTGAATTATTTAAAAACTACGGGCTACGTTAATCTTTAACTCCTTGACAAAACACTATCTATACTTTTAAAATAAATAGTATATTCTTTTCGGGTATGGCTTGTTGTCATCCACTATGAGGAAAAATAATAAGAGCGAAATTTAGAAGAGTAAGAAAGGATTACAACATATATGAGACAAGATGCTAATGAACAACTCAAGATGCAAAGGAAGAAAGCGGACCATTGGGGAATTCATCCTGCAGCTACACCATGAGTACTGTCATGTAACATATTAAAGAACACACTTCAAGCAAAGTGTGGGAGATTCTAAATTCTACAAGTGGGAGTTGAACGTGGCTGTGGTGCACATAAGATTGAAACCCGACATGTTAACAAAAGAAGAGAGAATTTGGCACCACCATTGGAAGCGCCACTGAGTGATTGGAGACACCACCTCAATCCTTATCCTTAGGAAAGCGAGAGTATTCAATTAATGAACCACTACAAAGGAGGAGTCTAGTAGTTGAAGGACTCAAAACAATCGAACCCCGGGAGGTAACATGTGGTAGTTATCATATTTACTTTTCTTTGTATTGCATGATTTATTCTTTTTTAGCATGTTTACTTTTCTATATTAGTATTTATAGAAAACAAATAAAAATAATATAAGCATGCATTAAATTTTGAATTCATCTTAAAAACTGAAGTATCATAGAATCCTGCGGTATAAAGCCTGTAGGAGTTTTGCACTGTGGTGGCATAAAAATATCAAAATATCATGCAGCCATGTTTTGCTTTTCTGTATACAAAGATAGAAAAATCCAAAAATACTAGATAGACATCACGCTATAACCTTGTCAACTAGCCCAGCTTTATTTTCTAAAGCTCCATAACATCCAATCCTCGAAGCGGCCCCAACCACAAACTATTTTATCCTAATCCGTTTCCACAAGTTTTTGGTAACGAGAGCTTTACGCAGGATGACTTCAAGAGCTGGATTTACCGAGGGTCTTTCATCTTCACTCCTCGTTGTACACCTTTTCAGGCATACGATTTACCCATGTAGAAAGCAACTTCTCGAAGAAGGTGAAGATGGTATTCACGGCACATACTTACTCTTATAAGCATGAGCTCACACTCCGCAGGGATCACTCAATTTCAACGCTTAACCACGACAACAACTAAGCTTGGGGAAGGCGTAATTGCTCAGGTAAGTATACCTGCCAGTTATTGAGTGCATCTTGCATAGTCATAAAAATACCCGAAATATATGGGCATGAGGTCCATGTTTGTAGGAGTCTTTATGAGTCTTTAAAATATAAAACCAAATAAAATGAGTGTCTAGTTGCTTAGATTCAGCTAAATAGTCCAAGCTCTAGAGATAATCTTAAAGGATAAAGTAGTAAGCTCTTAAAGTGCCTAGTTGCTAGACTTGAGTTTTTCTCAAGTTTGAAAACTGAAGCTACATTTTGACATAAAATTTACTTTGAGCTTTGAAACTTACGTAGGTTGCATATGCTTGAGCTAAGTCTAGGTGATTGATTGATATGATTGAAAAAAGTTTAAGCTACTGTTTATCTTGTTCTAAGTGACACTAAAGTTCTGATTTATTTTGAAAAAGTGCAAAACCTTACATGATGAGCTCTTGTATGAAGCAAAGCTTATATTCCTACCAAAGCCAAACATGATAAGATAGGCTAAGATAAACTTCCATATATATGCTGCTTGTCTTGTATTGAGTGTTGTCAACCTTTGTGACCCTTATGAGAGATTTGTCATACTCTTGAATCAAAATCCACTTACACTCCACCTATATATGCACTACTCTAAATCTTTAGAGTAGAGCGCAACAACATCCATCCCATCTAGATTCACCTAAAAAAATATTTTACTCCTACACTAGGAGAAAACACCAAAAAATATATTATTGGAGGTTAGCCGCAAATAAATGCTCAAATTGTTGCTATCTCAAAATCTATAATGCCAAAAGGAGGTGTGAGCTATGCAAAAGTTATTCTAGAAAAAAAAAAAAATAAGAAAAAAAGGGAGTTAGAAAAAGGACAAGTCTTTTAAAATATTAAAACAATGGGTTACTTAGATGCCTACCTCTCTGAAAAGAAAGAAGAAAGAATAAGATAGCTCATACTCTCTAGCCAAGTTCAAGTTTCAAAGAGAGAGATATTTTCAGCTGACATAGTAGAATTAGAGTTTAAATAAAGCTTCCACAAATATCCACCATATCCATACTTGCATATCTTGATTCAGTGCATGAAACGACACAATATGTATGCACGCTGCAATTATGCCCACTGTATTTTCCACACCTATAGGCTCCCATAAGCCTTAGTTGTAGGAAGAAAAGATATACATAATATCATTACGCCTTAGTGAGAATCACAAATACCACATATACTGAGAGATTTGAGAGTGTTATACAAAAGAAGCTTTGTGAGTTTTATTTAAAAAACCCTAAAAACTCTAGAATGATAGTTGAATGAAGAGCTTGAGACATAGTGCTTGAAATTTTGGATCTTTCTGACCCTTGATTGCTCAAGACCAAGTAAAAGCTAAACCCTATGGTCAAAAGGTAAATATGAAAGGTAAGTTTGAATGTTAGCTCAGTTTTGCTTAAACCTAGAGGAGAATTTTTGTTTGAATACAGGTATACTTTTTGAGAGGCCATAAGAAAATTGTTAAGAAGACATGAATATTACTAGTGGTTTCTAAGTTTGAGGCTTTGCTAGGGACTAGCAAAGGTTAACTTGGGGAGCTTATTGATGGTCATTAAACACCAAATATAATCCCTAACTATAGCATGAAATGATATAAAATGGATTAAGCAAAAGCATAGTAGTAGGTTTTGAGTTCTAATCAGGTTCCATGAGTTTTGGTGTTCCTCACTTGTATTATTTGCAGGAGTATGCAATTTTCCATCAAATAAAATACTTTAAATAAGTAATTGGACTACACCATTTGGGTATGGGCTCATCAGGGCGTCAAGCGGACACATATCATTTGCTATGTATTTGGAGCCCAGAGATCAAGAGATATATCAACTTTAGATCAAGAACATGCTGCGCCATTCTGGAGCTCGGAACAAGAAAACCTGCAAACCCAGTAGGCTCGATTGGGCTTGGGGCCGGTGCATGACATCTTACCTTGGGCCGGCCGGCCTCCCCTACGGCCCCTCTCCTTACTTATCTTCAGGAAGCTTCTTCCACCGCCTTCAGGATGCATCTTGACCGTACCTTAGAGTCGGTTTGACCAAAGGGGCTCACGTTTCTCCAGGGCTATATAAATCTGGTGACCCTCCACTGGGGGCACCACATTATTATGGAGGATGTAGAGGCGTCCCTCAGAGATGGATGACCTCTCATCTCTAGAGAATTAGGGCTAGACTTTCCAGTATAGTAGATTAGGTCTAGATTGAGAGTTAGGAGATCGGGCTTTGCTTTCGAGGTTCTAGAAGTCTTGAGTTTTGGTAATAATGTTTATATTTATTCTTGTATAGGGCTTATACTTTAATATATTTTTATCTTCTCTTACTTTTTATGCACACATTTGATTGGTTAGTATAGTTGTTATATAATTTTAGCATAGATCTCCGCCTCAGATAGGTGCTCCTAGTTATTAATTGTGGCTAGGTAATGTCGATGGAGTGTAGACGTGGTGTCTAGGCTATAGTTTACCTGAGGTTGCGCTCAATCCACGGTTAGTTGTAGGTAGCCTCCCGTTTGTGACGCCTCCTCTATCTCGGGTCTTTGTATTCCACCACACATTCGGGTTGGTGTTTCGTAGAGCTGTTGGCAGCCTTCCCCCAACTACCTTCTTCACCCTTATTAAAGGGAGTTGGAAAGGTCACTGCTACTCCAAATTACTATTGTGATTGCTATATCTACCCATAAATCTGGTGTATTATAGGGCAAGTGATAGAAGTATTTAGGAACCTTAAACTCTCTGTCCCTCACTTTGGCTATCTACTCTTTTTATTATGGAATTCTCATGAATTATACGTGTCATTATCGCGTAACTCCTATGCATTTATCATTTACCCTACTCTAGTCTAGTTGGTGTACTAAGTTAGTAGATACTTGATGGTGAACTATTAATGTCTTTATCCATTGTTTCCCAGTGGTAAAAATATAAATAACGATACCGGAATACTCCCGGTAAAATGCTACAATGGTTTTTACTGCGTGCGCTATGAATCCTTCATATTTTAATTGTGCATCCCTGAATTTAACATGCTCATAACTAGAGCTATAGACCACCAAAAGTAGTGATCCAAGATACTTTGGAAAAGATTATGAAAAATACTATAACTCTCTAATTATCACCAACAGCTAATTTTTCAAGTTAAACAAGCCAAATAAACAAATCTTTCAGATCTGTTCAGGAAAGCAAGGAAGAATTCTGACAGGGATCTTATTAAATCTATAACTCCCGAACCTGTTGTCCTGCAATCAATTATTATGAACATAAAACTTTCAATAAATAGGATCAGCGGTACGCCATTTAAGTAAAGATGTAGTCTGATTTATCACTTGATTATGAACAAAGGCAAGCATGGGCAAACATAAACATAGATGATGAACTTTACTATTAATATAATAGTTACACATCATGTTCTCTCTCACTTGAGCCATGACAATTTTAAGTAGCTTATACGTCTGTATACAAGCATAAATTAATCAAACATTTAATTAAACCTTTTAGTTATTAACTTATTATCAACATGAGACTAGCATCATCAATTCCAATCATGAGTCAAACCAGGGACGGTGGGGTGTACTTGATCCAAGGTCTCAATCAAAGTCACAAATCGCTCGGTAATTAATTTGAAAAACTAATTAACTAGTTAGTGGTTTATTAACCATTTTACATTCTTTAAACAAGTGAAAAATTATTCTCCTAAAAGTGAACTTGCTCAAAACAGTCCCCAATTTCTAAAGGAGGTTGGTTTTAGCATGCAAAGCTTAACCCTGAATTTTTCATGATTTCACGATTAATATTTTACTCTACAAAATCAAAGACTAGCCATTTTTGAATTAAAAGAGGTAATTATTAAGCATGACAAAGTGATGCTTTATGACCAACACATATTTTTCCATGAAACTACATCATAAGGAACACATAGAATTTTGGTTCATAATTTTCTAAGCTTTAATTACTTGGTTATAGAAATAAACAAATTTCAGCCAAAAAAGGAAAAAAAAAAAAGAAAAACTCTGTAGCGCACTATTCTAGTCACGGTTTGGCCATTTGGACCCTTGGAAAAGTTTCTATTGTTGCCGACGTCCCTGGTCGGGATTGAGGCTTGAGAGCAGCCAAGGCTTCGATTTTTAGCGGAAGGGTGCTCGTCGGTGGCGAGGAAAGGCTCAAGGGCATCTCCGGTCCTAGCCGCACACGTGGGTGGACCGAATGGTCGAGGAGGCGGTTGGTGGAGGGCTGCCCACGCAGCCGGTGAGCTCCCAGCCCCGATCACGGCGGTGAGGCGCTCCGGCGTGTCTTGGATGGAACAAGGCAAAGCGTGGACCTAAGAGCATCACCAGTCGCAAGGGAAGCCAAAAGAGACAAACGGAAGGCGAGAGGTGCGCTGTGGGGAGCTGGACCTCGTGAGGCGGTAACTTCGGGGAGCCATGGCGACCGCCCAGCGGCGGGGAATCAGCCATTCGATTCCCAAGGTAGAGACCACGCGAAGGTCGGGGAGGATCGTCCCGGGGAAGTGGCGAAGCTCCATGCGCCTTGTGTGGGGCTATGGTGGAGCGAGAGCTGTGAATTTGTCCGCGGACAGAGATGACCAACGGGCGATATAGAGGAGGAAGAAAAAATGAGACGGGCGGCCGGCCGGCTCTATAGGGCAGGGACCGGTCGATGAGGTGGCTGGATGGTTCATGAGGCTTCGGCCAGATGGTTGGTCGCACGCTTTGGCCGAAGGCGCGAGAATGGCCACCGACGCGACAGTGAGGGATGGAGAAGGAGAAACTGAAATTGCCCCCTGCCCATTCAGTTACTGTAGCTGACTGAAACTGCTATTCTTTGCTCAAGAAACCAAAAGGCAAACAATTGCACCAACGTGATCTCCTATAGGGGTACTAAGACTTTGCTTAAAGGTTCAAGGTCTAATTCTAATAAGATTGCAAACTACAAGCTATCAAACACAAGCAAAACAAACTGTGACACTTCATTCAGTTAAACAGGTTTCTACTTGTGCTGATTAGCTGCTTTTGGGTAATTAATTAACGACTAACCAACAGTAAAAAGCTCAACCAATTCCATGATATGAAAGTGCAAACTTTATACTAACAAGCTATGCAATTGGTTTCAAGATTTTATTCATGGAAAACTGTTTGAATCAACCCCCAAAAAACTGAATTAAAATACTGAAATCCCAGACTTAGAAAATTCTGTACTGAATTCAATGTTTGGCAATTAATTAAAGAAAACCATTAATCAACAAGCCCAACCAATAGCATGACATCAAAGTACAAACCTTATATTATCGAATGATGCACTGGTTTCGAAAATTTTACTTATGAAGAACTGTTTTTACACAGCCCCAAACTTGAATAAAGTTGCTAAATTTCAGGGACAGAATATTTCCGAATCATTTCCAAAACACATTGAATTCAAATTCCAAGCCACTTTTTGAGCAATATAAAAACAGATTTAGCCCTAGACCCTTAAATAAAGTTTGTAGCACAAAACTTATACTACAACTTGTATTTATGGTTCAACCCTAAAACTGAATGAAAAATATACTTGTGCTTTGGGCTATTTACTAACTTGATAACGGTAAAAACAATTCTATCAATTCAAAGCATATATTGGCAAAAAAATTTAAATACAAACCCTACCTCATATTTGATTCTAAATCATTTTAGGTCACTTTCAAGATTACTTAACAAACATTTACATTGCATCTCTCATAAACTTTGCATTATCACATGCCCATGATCATATGCAAATGATGCTTATGCATTAATGAAATGCATTGAAAAAAGGGTAATTAACACCTAGGATGTTACACAATAGAAGAAGGTTTGATCTTCTATGATAAACATCTCTACCTTTCTAGCTTGATGCTAGCTTTGGGATCTGCTCCGAACTTAAAAAAAAAAACAAATTGAGTTGCTAGCTTTGGGATCTCACCAAGTGTTTAAGGAGGAAGCCTCCATAATGTCATCACACATCCTGTTGGGAAGAACATGGAAATTAGGATGTTCAATACAGAATGCATCAGCTGTTTTTATTAACAACGCCTAATCATATTATTGCTCAGATAAACAACATTGACATTGGGCTTTTGCCCAACTAGAACCTCCAATCTCTATCACTAGGAGTTTTAGATCTCGGTATGTTTGGGAATATGATCAACCTCCTCAAAAACACCTCAACAACACTCAATCATAACAAACAGAGGATCATACCGGTACTCATGGATATGGCAACCAATGAGGTACACATGAGAGTCGTGCAACCCCCATAGACAATGATTCAATTCAGCATACATTCAACATTCACCCAGCTCTTCTACCACCAATGCTCGCTACTTTATACTTCATATTTGGCTATGTCGTTCACTCCAATATTGTTTCGAGTTCAAAAAGAAACCTAGTGATGACAACAAGACCGAAGCCACTGCATCCATGGGTCGGCTGACTTATTTTCCTCGAAAAGATCAATGATGGAGCATCACTACCGGACGGGACGAACACTGAAAGCGGACTTCGCCGCAAGGACGCCGAAATGGAGCGGAGAAGGGGGAGTTCTGGCTACACGTACGCCATGTATGACAAAAACAGGACTGATTGGGCTAAAAAGCCCAACACTATTACAAAAAAAAACTTAACCGAGGCGGAAGCAGTGGTTAATTCGAGGATTTGGGCTTTTGTAACCGCCGATCTCCCAAAGGTCACGGTTAACATGATTTAACCGGTATGTTACAAAAACCACCCCGATTAATCTAATTGAAAAAACAAAAAGAAAAATCCATGGGATGGGGGCCCGGGCCGAGCCCATCTCCACGGCCCGGCAAGCCCATCAGCCGCCGATCCGGCGAGCCCGCCAACGCTTCCATGCTCCACGCCGGAGATGGCCGCTGCCGCCGCCGCCCGCACCGAGGCCGGCCGCCGTGCTCCCCTCAAGCCTGCCGGGAGAGGACCGCCTCTGACCGGCCGTGCCGCAGCAAGAGCCTGCCCGCCTCGTGCCTCGCCAGCGATCCGGCTCCGCTCTCTGCGTCGCCTCGCTGATCTCGCTGCCGTAGGGCGCCGCGCTGGGCGAGCAGCGCAGGGCAGGCCGCCACGCCCGACGCGCGGCGGCGCCGCGCCGCCCGCCAGCGAGGAGGGGCCAGCCCTGCCGCCGCCACCGCCGGGAGAGGGTGGCCCCCACGCGCCATCGCCGCGGATCCGTCGCTGGGGCGCCGATCAGCGGAAGTGAAGAGAAGGGAGGGCAGGCGCCGCCCGGAGCATCGGAAAGTGCGCATCGCCGCGGGAATGAGGAGAGGAGAGCAGTGGAGTAGTTAGGGGTTTGTGATTTGGTTTTCATATATGAGTGGTAGTGGTCGAGGTGTGGGCTCATGGGGTCGGGCCTCCAATTTATTGAGGCGGTTGATTATAGTAAACCGCCTCGGTTAATGATTTACCAGAGGCGGTTGCTTAGGATGACCGCCTCGGTTAATGTAGATTAACCAGGCGGTTATTTTAAAAATTAACCACCTCGATTAATCTAGTTTTCTGAGGCGGTTTTTATAACCGCTCGGTTAATGAAAATAACCGCCTCTGCTATTGCTAGGCATTAATCCCGAGGCGGTTTTTAGGGACAACCAGCCTCGAGACTCATTTCTCAAAAGTGCCTTTGGAAAAGATGTAGTAGTGTAAGGAAAGAGAAGGGCGAGGCGTGGCCGTGGGCAAATCCACCCCCAAACCCCTAGATGGGGGCGCCGCTCCTTCTCGGGACCCACGTCCGCAAGTAGCTTATATTAATTAAATATTAAATATTTATTAGAAATATTCGTAATATTAGGTAAATTTGTGAAAAGGAAGGTCTCCAATCGATGGGTTCCTTGCCTTTTGAAAGTCCAATCGAGACTATAAATATAGGGATATTGTACTTAGGATCGGGTTAAGAAAGTAATTGGGTTAATTCCGTTATTCCCTCCTCTCTCTCTCTCGCCTTTCCCTCCGCCTCTGCGCCGGCCACGCCGCCGCCTCAGCACTACCTGGCACTTCTCCCTAGGGGCGCAGCCCTAGGGGTGCCGCCACCTAGCGCCCGCCCTACCTCCTCCCTCTCCTTCCAACTTTCTAGCCCAAATCTACCCTCCCGTGTGTGTTACAAAAACTGCATCATTGTCAAGTATTTGTATCTTGGAATAAGTTTATTATATACCATAAATCAAAATTAAGATATTAATTAAATACCGTAAAATTATATTCGTACAGGTTAGTGTCATCTCATTTCCTCCTTCCTTCGCGGCAAGGAGACAGCACGAGCAAGTGGGCAGCTGGCGCACCCTATGCGGCCGTGGAGACAGCATGTGCTACTGTAGCAGGGGATCACACCATACAGTATGTGACCTGGGATGGAACCCAAAAATTAACCGAACCTTATAGTATTAAAGGAGACGATTTTTGGCTCAACTAACACAAGAACCACATGCATTGTGCCTCTTGGTAATAGGTGTGCAGTGCGCGAAGGCTACCTCTCTCTAGAACCTTTGCTCCACCAAAGCTGTTTTGCAACCATGCTGGGTCTGAGGACCCCAACAGTCCTGACTTGCGAATTTTGAGGAGGTGTTTTTGGGGGATTACTTCTTCATGATGTTGTTAATCTATGGTTAAAAATATCACAATTTTTGGAACCATCAGAATCAGAGTGAGTTTTTGCCTTTTTTCTTCTATATTCACTCGTGTTGAAAAATTGCATGTGGTTTTTCTTCATTCTTTGCACATTATGCTTCCGCACTTTTATTCCTACTTGATCTTAGCAAAAAGCAAGAAAAATCATAAAAAAATCAAATTTCTAGTGACTTTCAACATGTTTAGCCTGCTGGCTACACCTAGAACCAAACAGCCTCTAGGTCTAGGGTGTAGTAGCCATGACCTGGCTCACGGGTCGGATGCAGGCGGGACGGGTTGCGACGGCCCGCGTCATGTCCGCACAAGTCGCATGCACTCTTGCGGTCTCTCGCGACGGCCCACATACTTGCCGCCAAAGCTGATGCGGGGCTCACGCGGCAACCCGCATGCGACCGCCAGTAGCTCGATTCCGGAATCCTTGAGAAGTCCTTGTGCTCCTGCCCGCCCGTTGCTCTCCACAATGCGCACGAGTCGTCGAACCATGACTCATTTTAGCAACTTGAAGAGAGTATGCTCTCTCTATCATACTAATCAATCCTAAACTTGCTAAGAATCTATTTATGTGAGAGACAGAGAGTAGATTGACTTTTGAATGAATGCATGAACATTATCTCACAACTCAACAAAAGCACCTTTCAAACATGCTCTCCTTGCTTATATAATGCAAATACAACTCTCTCCTACAATCACTAAAATCAAATGTTCGTAGACTAGCTGGACAAACTTCGGACTAGGGAATCTCTTGCTAGACTAGCTGGACAAGCAGGAAGTGGCGGCATGCAGGCCGTAGGACCACAAAGCATGAATCTCCTCACACACGAAGGTTGGGTGCAAGCAGAGGAAGGTGCACCAGGTGCAGTAATAAGGCCCTACCTAGGACCAGGAAAACAGAGGTAATAACATTGAATCGATCACCACGAAAAACAGTCCTTACATATCGGACGCCAGACTCGACTAGTCTCATGCGCTGAGCTGAGATCAGCACTAAAAACGTTTGGGTGGGCCCTGATCCAACGGACACGTAGGACACAAGTTAGGTCAGTGTTTTCCTTTATTTTGTGAGATTATGGATAGGAAATTATGGCATGAGCTCACTGATGCACTGGCCGGGTCAGGTGGTCCATAATGAGGTTAACTATATATAGTAAAAAGAATCGCTATATATAGTAAAAGGTGGCTAAAACAGTACTAAACACAGTGCATGAACGGTACGGTAGTAGTGGCGTGGTTCAGTCAGTTCACAAACAGTAGTCAAACAATGCAAATGTTGAACAACGCTTTGGACACAGTGAAATGAGCAGTAGTACTGTACTGCTTTGAGGTCCTCGGTAGCCTAGTACTCTTTATGTTCTAGGATTTTACAGAGACGTAGTATTAGTATGATGGAGAGGAAATGACATTACACCCTTATTTATTGTGTTTGCCTTAAAATAGGGATTTACATACAACCACCCACAACAACAGGGTATACACACATAATTATGGGATCTCAGATGCATCATGCATGCACCTGGATTAGTTGTCATCGCTATAGTCCAGTAATATGCATCAATACGTGCTAATCCACGCCAACAGAATGACATCTGTTGGGACAAATTTGAACCGTAGGATGTTAAGTTTTCTGGGACTGACATATGCTGCAGAGATTCTCCCCAAGAGAGCTAGCTAGCTAGTCCTCTATATATA
Organism: Chrysopogon serrulatus; assembly: GCA_015844335.1. NCBI lineage: Eukaryota > Viridiplantae > Streptophyta > Magnoliopsida > Poales > Poaceae > Chrysopogon > Chrysopogon serrulatus. Next base: position 2,664 of record JADLZL010002087.1, on the reverse strand, counting down.
CGCACGTCTGCATATATGTTGAAGATCGTCAAGTGAGCATCCGCCAGAGCCACACAGATCCACCTTTTGCAAGCAAATCTAAGCTAGAGAGGTATAGATACATATATAGTTTTATATAAGTTGTGGCCCGTGAAGAGAGATATGGCAGCTTGCTTATTATATATAGTACAACAGTGTTCTGGTGCACTGCCTTATTGCCTTGTGCATGGATCATGCATGAATGCTAAAGAGAGATACTATGCTGCGTAATATGGAATCTAGCTAGTTGGATATGCAGAATGGTTTCTGTGAGAACTACAAATCTTGTCTCTATTATTTCGCGTCTCTTCTGGGCTCTGCTTGGTGGTACATATTCATGTTCTTGCTGTGTTAAGTTCGAAAAAATGTGCTAGCTCTGCAGCAGTTTGAAGCCAGAGATTCAGAACTGCTTTTGTTATATGTTTGTGAAATGGGTTTTTAACTTAATTTTGTTTCGCTCACTCTAGCTGCACTGATCGATGTCTCACTTCCTCTTGCATTGCGTGTGATGAACTGATCGATGACGAGCAGGCCGGAGCCAGACCAACCATGGCGCCAGCGCCACTGGCCATTGCGGATATCTCCGCGACGCCAACTCTCATCTGACTGGCACAAACGGCGAGCTCCGTCCCCTCCCACCCGTCGTCAGATCTACGGCGGGAAAGGCTAGGCGTTCTCGCGTGGTGACGGTCAAGTGCTTCGAAGGACAACGTCCTGGTCCGCGAGCTCGTCGCGCAGAAAGAAAGGCCACGGCAGGGTCCTGGTGGTGGACGGCTGCGGGAGCTCGCGTGAGCGCCATCATCGGCGGCGTCCTGGCCAAGAGGGGCGGAGAGCAACGGCTGGAGCCGGGCGTCGTCATCTACGGCTGCATCAGGAGGACGTCGACGACGTCAACCTCTGCACGAGATCGGCGTCCGGGCTCTCGGCTCCTACCCCGTCAAGCCAGGCAAGAAGGGCTTAATGGCGAGAGCGCACGTCGTGCAGCATTGCAGGGACTCAGAGTCTGCGAGGGCGACTGGATCTATGCCGACAGCGATGGTATTCTCGTCGCAGCTTCTGGAAATGACCGCGTAGATCATGTGTCTGTCTCTGCCATTTTGTTATTTGGTCATGCTGCATGTGCATATGGGGTCTCCAGCTTTAAATACTTAACCCAGCGCCGTTCGCCACTAGTAGTCACGCCAACAAAACGCGTGTATCACGCCCAAACTCGTCAGCACGTTTATGTCGCACATATATGTTGGGTTCTGTTAGATAGTCTGGATCCGTCGATCAGATCATAAATAAATGTACCAGTAATCCTTCATGGATTTATTTAGCTGGAGACCTCAACATTATTTCTGCATTTCTGCAAATAAGCAAGTTTTAGCTTCTTCTTAGTTGTGTGCATGCATATCTCGTCCTCAACTTGCAATAAAACGGTGTTGGATCACAGGACTACCAAGACTTTATATATATATTACGCTTGTCTTCATTATAAATCTTCAAGCAAAGTAAACATGAATACTGCATGTTTTTTTTCTTTGCTAAGAGATGATATTAATATTAAAGTGAATATGGTTCTATAACTGAAGCTTCCTGAAGATGAACAAAAGCAATTGTTTTCAGTTACCTGGGATATCAAGGGCCATATAGGACTTTTCAGCATCTCAAACACTATGGGACAGATCACCGGGATGTCAAGGAACCTGTGGTTTTGGACTTACCCCATGCAGGATGACCAATAGTACAACAACTATACAAGATGTTGCAATCATTGCTACATAAATGATTTCATGAGACACTTTCCAATCATTAAGAAGAGGTTTGGTCACAGAAATTCAACGCTGTCTTCATGAGAATTTTCAGAGACAAGACGTTTTTGTCTACGGGAGGCGATTCAGAAACTACCCATCTTCTAAAAATAAAATAGATTTATGGAGACTAGTAAAAAAAAAAATATACACCTCTTAAAATGGATTTATAGGGCACAGCCTCCGGAGGCGAACCTCTTAAGAGGCCCATCTCATAAAAAGACTGAGGCCCAACTGGAGGGCTAAAATGGGCTAAATTCTAACTTGAGATATTGGCGGGAACTTCGGAGGGCCTCTGAGAAAGTTCTGATTATATGATTGGTGGTTTACATTTTTTATATTAAACTATAGTTTATTACAACTATAATCTTTTTTTGGAGGCAATCATTTTAGGCCGATGCCTTAAAACAGTTTCATTAATACGGAGATGGGCAGCTTAACCGTCCACACTCCATTATGGTCTCAAAAACATAAAAACCAAATTGAGATTTCAAGAATGGACACAATTACCTAAATGACTTAAAATAAAAAAATTGTCAATAGTAAATATATAGTTCAAGTGGAAGCCACGCTTTAGTATTAACTATTTAAACGCTCAGATCATTTAGAAATTCTAGAATTTTATATTTTTTAAAAACCTATAATCTTGGACACATATTTGAGCACATGCTTGACTTTTATAAAGAATAATAAAAAAAAATTAAACTATAAGGTTGGTGATTCTATTTGAGAACTATAACTTATATACAGCTCATGTCAACATCTTACACATTGTTTGATAATTTTAAAACTTTCCTTTTATTATATACATACAAAACTAGTAAAAATAAAGGATAACTTTTGCCATATACCA
>JADLZL010002086.1:0-54300 GCA_015844335.1 Chrysopogon serrulatus | reverse complement strand
TATTGCATTGATTTTTTAAATTGATGCAATAGGGGGTCATTATTGCATCAAAAGGAGTTGGATGCGATAGTAATCTATGTCGATGCAATAAGTATGATCTATCGCATCGATTTCAAACAATTGATGCAATAGATAGAAATTATTGCATCGGACAAATTCGTTGCGTTAGTATTGATTTTTTGATGCAATATGTAGGTGGCTGATTTAGAAAATGAGTGCAATTAGGAAGTACTATTACAACGGACTGATAGTGTGAAACTCTGATGCAATATGTGTTTTGTATCATATGGTTTCAAGATTATTTTGATGCGGTATATATTATCACTAATGGGCCACATGTGCCTTGGCCCGGGAAAAAATCTGATAAGCTCACTTAGGCCCAGTCTATGTTGCCTGGATACGGATACGAGTATCGGATATGGGTATGACCATTGGATATGGTACAGATACAAATATTGGATAATGTACGGATAAGATACAAGGATACGTTATTTTCAAAGAACAATGGAGTTCATAAATAGATATTTAGGTTCAACCCAAATTACAAAATACGTATGCAAGAGTTAAGAAACAAAATTAAGAGAGGATATAAATTAGTAAGAAAGCTAGTTGGTATAAATTATTTGGCAATAGCATTAGTTCCCTAAAAAGTTATTTATTAATAATATTAAAAAAGCATAATTTACCTTCTTAATTGGCTATATTGCAGGCAGCCATGTGGAGGTGATAAAAGGTTCTGGGTTGTGCGCCTAGTCACATGACTTTTTTTTTTTAGCCTGACCGTCTCGGAGTCTATTAGCTGTGTGTCCATTTGTGATTAGCCCATTAAGCAGCTGGCTTGTGATTAGCAGACGTTGGGCTCCCCTGCCGCTGCCTGGCTGCCTTGCTTGCGTGGAGGCGATCTTGCCCCTGCCCGGCGGCTCCCTGTTTCTCCCTCGGCTGTGTGGAAGCGACCTTGGCCCTGCCGTCTCTTGCTGGCGGCCTCCTCCTGCTGGCACTGTGGCCGCCTTTGTCTGCCTACTCCCTTGTTCTCCCTCTCGGTCATCGCTATAAGAAATGTGTTGATACACGACGGTTCTCTGGTGTAAGACTGAACCATCATCACATACTGAATCTTTGATGGCCTTATGACGGTTTAGGAATTAGGTGCTTGCTCTGTGACAATCTGGGCCGTCATCGCCTATGTAGTTGTCTAGGATGTCTGAGAAGAAATATAACAAATTGATGTTGTAAGTAATGTCTTCGTGCTAAATGCTAATGATGTGTTCGAAGTTCTTATATTCTAGAATTTTAATTTTCATTGTTCAAATAAAAAGTCGAATATTTTTTCAATGTAAATGATTTGTTCAAAGTTCTTATATTCTAAAATTTAAATTTTAGTTTGTTCAAATAAAGTAGAATAGTTTTTTATAAAGAAGTGAAGTTAAATAGTTGATCGTCATACAATAAATATAGAACTAATTTAATTTTTTAAAGTATTTTGTTATCCTACGTGGTGGATACTCTCGTAGTACACGACAGGTCTCAAGCACACTAGTGTGAAAAAAAACTCTACGGGTAAAAAACTAGAAAAATTAAAACATATTGTGCATAGACAAAGATTGAACCTATGATCTTTAGATCAACCTTTACAACAAAGCATCGTGCACAAACCACCATGACATGCATTTGTTACAGTACTACTAGCGTGTTCTACTTTATTTTTTCAGTTAGAAAGCGAGCAAACTTGTAAAAGAATCTCGAATAAAACATGTAAACAAAATGTCAACCATGGGAATCGAATCTGGGATCTTTCCTTTTTATGTTAAGAGGAAAACCAAGTAAGCAAACCAATAGGACAAGCAAGATTTTGTGTCATTCGAGGATTATTTCCTCCATTTGACGTTGTATTTCTGATTTTTGATTTTATCAAAAATTATAAGATAAACATGATAATACCAAAGTTGTAAAGAACTTACAGATCTTTATTGTCATTAAATTTTGTGATTTTATATCATCATACTAGAGATAGGGATTTCTAAAGTTGGCTGACAGAATATGTGGAGAAAACTGCAGCTTATACAGCTCAGAGTAAAGTGATTATTCCGTGGAGTAAATGACTTTTCTGGCTGAACATGATAATACAAAAGTTGTAAAGAACTTAGAGATCTTTACTGTCATGAAATTTCATAATTTTATATCAACATACTAGGGAGATGTGGATTTTTAAAATTGACAGACAGAATCTGTCTTAGAAACGGCACCTTATGCAGTTCCAAGTAGGATGATTATTTGGTTAAGTAAATAACTTTTCTAGCTAAACATGATAATACAAAAGTTGTAAAAAACTTAGAGATACTTATTTTCATTAAATTTTGTGATTTTATATCATCAAACTAGGGAGATAGGGATTTTTAAAGTTCACTTGACAGAATCTGATCACATGCAGTTCAGAGTAAGATGATTAATTACTAATTCATATGTTTTGTATTAAGCAGGATGATGAACTTTGAGCCTTGAGAAGATTGCTTGGACTAAATGGAAGAATGAAGTGAATCAAGAAATCTATAATGACAACAAAACTTGGTTTCATGAGTTGTGCTATGAGACCTTAGTTAAAATGTTTATTTTTTTAACTACGAAGCATTTTTATTGTATTACCGTACACATTACTAAATGTGAATGATCAAAGCTATTAATATAAGACATTGGATTTTCTATTTGTGGTGAATTTCTGTGCCACTACTTTATTATTGAGCAAATAAAAACGGCTGCAATATAAAATAGCACCAAACCGAATGTCGATGCAATAGGCCGTATCGCATCGAACCTAGCGTCGATGCAATAGGCTGTATCGCATCGAACCTAGCGTCGATGCAATAGCCTATATCACACCGAACCTAACGTCGATGTAATAGGTTTTACTGCACCGGATGTATTGTCGATGCAACAATGTTTATTGCACCAAACTTTGGCTATTGCAATTGACATCTATGGCTGATGCAATAGACCTTTCGCATCACACCGATGGTCGATGCAAATAGCACGTCTTGCATCGGTAACTCCAAACCGATGCGACAAGACTATTGCATCAAGAGCTCTTGCATCAGTTCGCATCAAACGTGAAATTGATGCTATATCAATCTATCGCATCTATTTTGACCCTAATACATCAAAATTTTGTTGGTGCAATAGGGTCAAAATTTAGTAGTGGCCCTCCTAAACTATCAACGTAGTGCTAAACCTACCAATCACAACCACACATATATCACATGGGCCAACTTCACAACCAGTACAGGCTTCTACAGACTTCTAAAGGATTGGGGTATTACACTCAAATAGTAGCTTCTTCATATTCATCTAATAAGTTGACGAACCCCACAAATATCAGAGCGGTGTGAAGGTTTTTTTTTTCTGCTTTTGCGATTCTTGAATCACTCTTTCATCTACGTTAACCAGAGCAAGCAATCTCTGAGCATCATTACATGCGTTGTGAACTTGTGATCTACTTGAAAGAGATCCTCCAAGCGACTTTGATGCTCTTGTGATCATTCCAGCTGACTCAACCAAAACGAATTGTCTCACTCCAACGTGCCATGCACCCTCACCCATGCAGATTCACCCCCGCCTGTTGTAGTGGATCAATAGCACCAAGGCGTAGGGCCACGCCACCATCTTTGTCGCCAAGTTCTTCGGTCACGCCAGCTTTATGTCCTTCCCAACCACTATCCCCAAGCCATGGCGCCCAAGTAGGTTTGGCATGGCTAAGTCCACCCCAATGGCGTGCCTCCATCGTGTCAAGTGCCGCCATCTAGTGTTGCATTTTTCAGACATATGTTGTAAGCGTGTTTATTTACATGTTCATATGTTTGACACATATGTTATAGGTGGTGTTTTATCTCATTGTTGCATATGTGTTGCAATAATTTTCAAGTGTCCATCACGTGTTTAGACACAATTTTCATGTGTTTTATCTATTTTCTTTTGTATCTTGCAAGTATTGCATCTAAATATTTCAAAAGTAAATCAAGTGTTGCACAAGGGATGCACATGGGGAACGGCCCGAGAGGGCGGGGGCATGTAGCACGGGCCCCCCGCATTGGCACATGAAATGCGGGCGTGGTCGGCGACATCCGAGTGGCTCAAGCCCTCGTGTTGATGCACGAACGGAGTGATGAAAACGGATTGTAGACGTCCAGACATCCAGGCGTTACAAATGCCATATGTCAGAGCATCATCCCTTGCATGGTCGTCTACTTGCAGAACCTTGTAACACCCCCGGTGTTACGTTAACCTAAACCTGCCATGTCATCATCATCATTGCATAAGCATTCATGATTAGAGAACCCTAATGTAAATGAATAAAAGGAGTTTACAATTTTAGGATTGGTTGTGCTCTTTTTATATCGTATGTGCAAGTCATTAAATTCCACTCACAATTTTACTTTTATAAAAGTAATCAACTAAAATCAATTTTGATGCTTGCAAGTGTTTGGCTAACTATGATTAACATTCCCAAAATGTTTTACAAGTCAATTATCTAAAAGTAAGAACTCAAGTTGAAATTGGAATTCAAATTCCAACCCTAGCTAGAAATGGCTAAGTGTGGGAATTGAATTTCGGTTTTCAATTTTGGTGAGCTAACCATAATTGATTTTCTAAATAAAAGTTGCTAATCAATGGCACCATTTCAAAGTATGAAGTTTGTACTTTGAAAGTATGCCATTGGTTGGGCTTGAAAAAAGTGCCACAACTTCATTAATTAATTGCCCAAAAATCCAATTTGAAAATCCTTTTCGAAATCCAAATTTTAAAAGCCTTTTTGCCCCTTTTTACAATTTCACCTCAAAATATTCAAAATTTGGGAAAACTTCAAAAATACAGTTTGTGCATCTCTTTGAGCTCTACAACTTTGGTATATAAATTTTTTTAAGTTTTTGAATAGAATTTGAAGTAATTTCAAAAGTTGTTCGAATTGCAAAATGCCCCCTTTTGAGTTTTAAACTCAATTTCAAAAATTATTCAGTTTCATGAAAAACTTTATACATGAAAGTTGTAGATCTTGAGAAAGGGAACAACTTTTATTTTTGGAGATTTTCATCTTTTATTCAAAATTTTAAAGTAATTTTAAAATCCCTAAAGTTAGGGTTTTGCTTTAAATTCAAATTTGAACTTCAAATTCAAAAATCAGTTTGAATCTGACCAAACTCCTTTAATGAAAGTTGTAGAGCACAAAATTTTGAGCCAACTGTATTTTGGGATATTTTTGTGTACAGTACAAATTTCAAAAGTAATTTGCAAAATGGAAAAGTGAGGTGTCCTGCTACAGTGAGGAACAGGGGGGTGCCCATGCCGGCTGACTCACCGGCGCCGCCGTGGCTATTCCCGCGTCTTCCGCGGATTTCACGCGCCGCCGTCCACCTCCACGCCTTCGGGAAGTTGCTGGCCACCCCGTCGAGCTTCTCTTTGCTCTATAAATACCCCGGCCACCATCACCGTCATCTTTTTCTTGTCTTCCTCACCGTCGGCCACCGTCGTCTCCACTGCAAAATTCGCACACCACCGTCCACTGCCGTCTTTGATTGCTTGCAGCCAGCTCCACCACCTCCTGGCGCATCGATCAAACCTTTTCTCGCTCCTTGACATCGCCCAGATAGCTCAAGCGCCGTTGTTTTCTTCAACTCCGGCCGGATCGCCGCCGCGAGCCACCGTCCTCTGGTCAGGGCAATTCTGTGTCTATCAATTCAGCTCCTGGCCTGTTTTAGTTTCATAGTTGGTTGCTAATTGCAGTCGGCTTATCCGTTTGCGCAGAGGCATCTCCAACGCGCCGGAACACCATCATCTCCCTTGGTTCACGCCGCCGCAATCACTGTCGCCGCCGTCAACTACCTTCCGGCTATCCTCCAGTCCGTTGCCTCTTTGTTTTGAAGCTGTGGTGAGCTCCTAAGCATGACCCGTGTGTTGGTTGCGTTAGGGTCGCCAGTAGTTTAGCCGGAACGCCGTGAGCCCCGGGTGAGCTCCGTCGTCCGCCGTGGTCGCGCTTTTGCGGTCGGCATAGCTAGCCCCGCCCGAGTCCTATGCGCATCGCGGCTGAGTTTGCCTTGGAGTTCGGAGCACGTTGGTAGCTCGGTGCCGCCGGAGGAGCTCCGGTGAGCTCGGCCGCGGTGAGCCGTCGCCGCCGAGCCGCCATGGCCGCCGGTGTGCGAGCCCGGTGAGTGAGAAAGGGTGTATGATAGCTCGTTAGGTGTGTCTCGGAGAAAGGAACGCGTTTTGTAGTCGGTTGCGTGGCGTAGATCGCCGTTGGCGAAACGCCGGCGACCGCCGGCGTTACATGCGGCGAGCGAGAGAGAGGAGGAAGACGGGCCGACGCCCCGGCCCCGCCCCCCGTTGTCGTTGAGAGAGAGAGAGAGCCGCGTCGGCAGGCCGCGCGCGAGTGAGTGGCGGGCCGTGCTTGCCGACCGGGCCGCACAAGAGAGTCCGAAGAGAAAGGAAATGCTTTTCTTTTTTCCTTTTTGTTTTTTATAAAAGTAGTTTTCATCTTTTTGTTGTAATTTATTTTGGGCAAGTAAAAATGCAAGAAAAATATTTATGTGCTCCTTGTGATGTGCCCTGTCTATGAAAAATGCTAACCATGGTTTTTCAATAAAATTTAATTATGCTTTAATTTGCTCTTTAAATTAATAAATGCAACTTCCATAATTTTTAATAATTAAAATATAAGTCCAAAAATTATGAATTTTGTTTTGTGTGCTAATTAGGTGATGATGATCTTAATTATGAAGTTTGATCCTGTTTTGATTAAGTTTTGTTTTATGCTTAATTAATCCCTTTATTAATTAATGTTTAGTTAGTAATTCTTTAATTAATTAGGGGTTTAATTAATCTCCAATTAGCAAGTTAGTTAGCGGCTTTCAACAACTGTGAAAATGGTTAATAAATTAGTAATCACTCTAATCACCATTAGGGTTGCTTGATTTTGGGATTAAGTGATGACCCTAGGTCATTAACCCTAATGACCTTCGGCATTTCATGTTGATTGTGTATCGCTAGTCCGTCGTCGTCGACGCTAGTTATACCTTCTTAGTGCAAGGTTGCCGTGAAGGAAAGTTGTACTCAAGATCGACTAATAATCGTTGCATCATTATCGCATGCTCTTTTGTTTATTGCATTGTAATCATGCATCTTTATCGTGTAGCCGCCGGGTCCGAGGAGGAAGTCGAGCCGTCTCCGGTTTCCGAAGAGGTTGGATCTGATCCTGGTGATTGGGTAACTAAGCCTCACTTCTTCGAGCCCCAAGGCAAGCCCCGGATTCATCCAAACCCATCCTTGTATTTCGAAAAGTTTTTATGATTTCATGTGATGATATAATGCATTAGGTGTAGGAGTTGAGTGATATCCTACTTTGATGCATTTACCGTACCTTGATACATTACCCTGTACACCTGTTTTGATTTCGAAATGCTTAGTTGCGCTTAGCCTTGCTATTAGTGTAGGTTTTGATAAATTGTTTTCGAAAGGTGATAACAATACTCCCTGAAGGGAATTTACGAAAACCTGATGTTGCTTGTCGTCTATCCTTGTTCCGACGGGGTCAAGGATACACCACAAGAGCATGATGATGAATAAATCGAGACTGGGTGGAGTGACTTGCACCAGGAAGGGCTAGTGCCCTGGTGTAGTGTCATCCACTTGTGAGTCGGTTAAGCACCGTTCGTTGTCTTGGCCCTTGGATCATGAGGTTATTGGATAGTACTAGTCGCATGCTAATGGCGGTAAGCTCCCTTGTATGATCCATATGAGAACGGACACCGGGACGGGAAGTAGCGTGTACCCACACTACGAGTGCACCCTGTCGGACGGTTAGACCGACGGCGTAGGGGATGGTGTATCTTGTACTCTCGTGGCTAGGACCCGTTCGGTGCGGAGAAATGCAAGTGTGAGTTGATATATGTAAGATGTTTGGTTCTACATATATCATGTGGCTAGGAAGCCCTAGCTGGGTATATAAAGCGATTCGAATCGTCGTGTGCTCCACGATATGGGAGCCGTGATCCTTGCACCAGCATCGTAGTAATAATAAAAGTGCGAGAATGGAAAGTTTGAATCCGACATGTGTTTGACAAGTGATTGTTAAAGTAAGGATTGGCTTAGTCTCTTTTCGCAAAAGGGTGTCTTTTGATCTTGCTAAAGCCTTACCTTGATTCCTATTAGCCAGCATCCCTGAGTCTTCTTCCCAATTTTTGGTCGGGTAAGTCTTGCGGAGTACCTTTTGTACTCAGGGTTTGTTCAACCCCTGTTGCAGGTGAACCGCATGGACAAGAGTGCTACGGCCCTTGTTGCATGACGGTGATCGAAGAAGTAACCGATGAAGAGTGAATTGAGTGGCCTCTGGGCAGGGCACTTTGGTTGCGTGATCTGTAATAAAGTTATATAATGATACTTCCGCTGGTTTGTAATAATAACACTCTGGTTTGTATAAGTTTTGTAAAAGTTTGTAAATTAAGTTATTGTAAGTCTTCCGCTACTCTGGTAGTTGTATATGAAAACTGTTGTAATACTTTGTGATGTCTCTCGTAAGTATCGATCCCGGAGTGATCGTGGTTTATCGGGGATCCACCCGACGGAACATTTTAAAGTTATGTGGTGTACAAGCATAGCCGACGGAGGTCTTAGGGACAATGTCGGTGCTTGTGGGCCATATAATTTAGAAGGTTCTGCCACAAACCTCCTGGGCAAGGCTTTTCTGATTTTGTGATTCTCCAACTGTGGCTTCTTCACCCATTGGTTCATCTAATAAGTTGATAAGCCCCACATATATCAGAGCATCATCCATTCAATGTCATCTACATGCGGTGCTTCATGCCAAGGTTTTGTTGCTCTTGTGACAAGCCCCGCAGATATCAGAGCATCATCCATGCAATGTCATCTACATGCGATGCTTCATGCCACGGTTTTGTTGCTCTTGCAATTCTTGAGTCATTGATTTATCAATCTATGTTAATTGGACCAACCAATCTCTGAGCATCATTACATGTGTTGTGACCTACTTGAAGGAGATCCTCCAGGGCAAGGCTTTGATGCTCTTGCTGTCGTTCCAGCTAACTCATCCAAAATGAATCGCTTGCTCTGCACACGCGCGCACCGACCCTCATCTGCGCAGATTCGCCCTGCCCGTTGCAGTGGATCGATGGCGCTAAGGCACAGAGCCACGCCACCATCTTCGTCGCCAAGTTCTTCGGACGCACCAGCCTCAACATGTCGTTCCTCACCACTGTCCCCGATTCATAGCACCCAGGTGGGCCTGCCACCACCACTCTTCCGCGGTGGGGCGCCCCCACCGCATCGGGTGTCGCCATTTGCTATCGTGGCTGCCTTCACCTCGTCATTTCACCACATCACCCGTCTCACTGAAAACGCATGGTCCAAATGTTTTATATGTTTTAGAGATATGTTACAAGTGTTTTATACGGGTGTTGCAAAAGTATATCGGGATGTTGCAATGGTTTGTACACGTATGTATGTTGTAAGTGTGTTTATCTGGATGTTGTGTATGATTCACACATTTGTTACAAGTGTTTTATCCGGATGTTGTGTATGTATTGCAATAGTTTTCAAGTGTCTTTCACATGTTTTTGGAAGTGTTTCATACACAAGTTTCAAGTGTTTTGACTGTTTTTTTTTTATGTTGCAAATGTTGTATCTAGATCTTTCAATCGGGATGTTCCAACAAATATGTAATATTTATCAACTAAATTAAAATATAATGTTTATCAATTAAACTAACAAACCAATTAATCAATCATTAATCATGTAAATATTTATCATAAAATTATAAATTGTGTAAAACAATTTATGTCGCCTAAAAAGTAAATTAAAGTATTAAAATAATTTGCAACAATAAACATATTAGGTTTAAAATAAATTAGAAAATAATAAAAAGTAATTTAATATTGTTGTATTAGTAGTTGTATTAAATTAATATAAAATGGTACTTATAGATATACTACTGAATAGTTCCAATGCATCACTAATAATATTGGAATTAAATAATTGATCACTAGTCACGAAAAGAAAACTTCTGAATATATTTATTATATCTTATTCTTCACGGATACGGATAAATATCGGATATTCAATGTTTTCTTTGAATATGGATTTGGAATCGGATAGAGAAAATATTGGAAAAACAAATTCAGATATGTACACTTAGTATCCACATTAGAAATGAATATAAATAGAGATATTCATATTATTTCGTTTTAGTAGATACGATACTGATTCGGATAATTAGGATTTGACATCCATTTCTAACCCTGGCTGTGTGTCTAGCCCAGGAGTCCGGGTGGGGGTTGGTTGCAGCAATGGCCTGGACGACACAGCGCTCTTCCACTCCTAGGTGTCAATTTGTACTACGGACATGCATGCCTGTGCGAGGAGGGCCCCTGCATCGCAGACAGACAGCCCTGTCTTGCCTTGTTTCTTTGCCTCTCCTGTCGTGTTGCATTGCAATAGGATCGGCTTGGTTGGTCGTTAGATCGGAGGGCGCTCGTCGTGCCTTGCTCAGCAGCAGCGGCCGAAAAAAAAAAACGATTATTCGTGCAATCCCAGCCACACATATGCTATGCTACGTAGCGCTCGGTCCCGCTCTGCGGCAGGCCGGACTGCAGTAAGCATTGCTTTTGTTGGTGTCCACTCCGGCCGTACGTCACCTTTATTTGCAGTTGCAGCCGAGCTATTATTGGTCCAAAAGAAGTTTGGCCTAGGACAATTTAAAGACCCAACAATAGTATATTTAAAGAATCTTGTGAGATATTTGTGCATTCTTCTATAATTACTTACTATGTATGACTCGTACGTAGATCTCAATCTATATATATGAGGCTATTTGGTAGAACATATAAACCGGTTAATAAACTAAGCACTGTTGAAATGGCTGATTTTCTGTGAGAAAAAAATATGGTTGGTTGATAAGATGAAACGGTTTTTCAGTTGAAATGAACAGGATTGAATTTTTCTTTCCACCTATTGTTGTCTACTGTGTTGAGTTTTTCTTATATCTCGCTGGTGACCCGAACGCATAATCCATACATACAAGTTAGACCATATCATTGTAATTTATTATGATAGAAAAAGTAGACAAAAAATAACTATTTTCTATTCGGATTCAAACAGGAACACGGTATTTCCGTTTGAGCGGTGGCTATGGACTAAAATACTTTTAGTCATTGTTGGAGCTACCCCTTGAGTGGTGGCTATCCATCGCCAGCCATGTTGGCCACGTGCATTTAAGAGAGAAATTAAGCTGATGCTAGATTCCAAGGCAACGATGCATGGATGTTGCATTGTCGTCACTTGCCAGCATCACCACCTCTGACGCTCCAACAGTAATAGCATGGGAAAAAGGACCGTGACAGCGTATTTCGACGACACAAATGTGGGATAGCAGCCTGCAGCCAAAAAAAAAGTAGCAGGACGTACTCCCTCCGTCTCATATAAAATATCCTTCTAATTTAACTAGCTTGATAGAAAATATAGATATTACTTTCTTTAGATTGATAAAAGAAATTATTTTAGACAAGATTTAAATCAAATATTAGGAATATAAATTACGAACAACTTTAAGTTATTAAGTTTAAAAATGCCAAAATCATATGAATATATTTATCTAGAAAAGTAGTTTCATAAAAATATACATGTATCACTTTTCTATCAATATTTTTTATAAAAATAAGAGGTCATAGTTATGCTTTAAATATCATTTTTTATGAATATTTTTATAAAAATAAGAAGTCATAGTTATGCTTTAAAAACTGTCACACGTACGCCACGTATGATACAAAAATAAGGACTAATTGGGCCCAAAAGCCCAGGAACAGAAAAGAGCGGCGATGTGGGCCGCAACCACCCCAAACCCTAAGGCATGGTGGCGCCGCACGCTGCCAACATCGGGGGCGCCGCCCCTCCCGTTGGGACCCGCGTCCACATGCAGTTATCTTAAGTAAATATTTAGGGAGATTTTGCTGTAGGACACCGCAGAAAGATGAAATTGGTTGGAACACACCGCAAACACGACTATTTGCCCAGTACCATTATAATTTCGTGTTTCTTTGCCAGTGGACACCGCGACGATTAAAATAAGAATTTCTCGGATTTCAAGAGAGAGAAGATACGGGAAATGTCCAAACTGCCCTCGTCTTCAACCTCCGTCTGCTCACTAATATTTGCCGTCACACATCACTGCCGTCTTCAACCTCTGGCCGGCGAGTTCCCCTTGCCAAGTTGCCAGAATCCACTCGCCGCCGAGAGACGGAGATTCGTGCCCAAGCGCCGCTGATCGGCAGATACCGTTGCCATGCTGCGTTGCGTCGCTCTCCCGGTTCTCCTGCACTGATGCATGGCTCAAAGGCGTCGTCAAGGCAGCACGGATGGCTAGCTAGCCCGCCCTAGTTTCTTTCTTCGATATCGACTCAATGCATCGAGTGCTCGCCACTTCATTTGAGCGCGAGGGGAACGGGATGGCCGGCAAGAGCCGTGGGGAGCTCACCCGGCGTGTTGTCGCGGTGGGTCGGAGGAGGCTCTCCCCTGCGGCGCCACCGGGCGGCCGCAGACAACCCGCCCAAACGCGTCGCCGTGGCAGGGGTGGGACTTCGCCCGAGCCGCTAGTAGTGGCCGGCGCGCTCGCTCAAGCGTTGTCGCCGTACCCAGGGGGTGGGATTCGCTCGCGCCGCCACGGGACCGGTTTGCCGAGAGCCGCGCGCGCCACCACCACACACCGCGCCATGGAGGCTAGGCTGCGCGCACCTCACTGGAGGCTAGGCTAGCCGCCTCATGTTCGACCACGACAGATGTAACCGACCAATCCATCCGAGATTGCTTTAATCCCCCCATTAACAACGTTGACACGTATACACCGTCTCTCGAATGAACCCGGTAGTCCGCCGAGTGTCACAAAGGACCTCGGTAAATCAACTTACATCCAGGATCACATTATTAAGGAAACATCATACATCAGTATACAGAGTTTACAGCGAAAAATAATTACACACTGGTTCCAAATATATTACAGAAAAGTGGCATTGTTTCTAAATTATAATAACATAGGTTGTGATATATCACCAGTTTCCATCAAACCTCCTTACAAGCATGATGAGAGAGTTATACAATCTGACCATGCCCGTTGGTCTTACTAATCCAAATCATCCACAGGATTTAAAGCAATCAATGCCAAGCCTTCATAAAGGATAATACCTGCAATGATGGGTAAAAACCCTGAGTACTCAATTGTACTCCACAAGACTTATCCGACAGGAAAATAAATGAAAACTCCAAGGATACATGATAGGTTATGTATGGTGGGGTTTGTTGGCTACCAACTTTTACGAAAAAGCTCGTTATTAACTTCCAAAGTTTTATATATATCGACGGCAAAGTTATGGAGAGGCAATTCCTAACTAGGTTTGCACCTTTCTAAAACATACATTTGAATTATAACAAGCATATAACTAAAGATGAGGTACCAATTATAATCCTTCCAATATCAATAGTGAATTCCATCTCTTTTACTACGTCTCTGCGGTCAGGCATGAGTTTCTCAGTATCCGAGAGAGACGGCGATTCGAATCGATTACACCAACTGGGTATCACACACCCGCACGAGTGTGTACCTCACCCGTGCGAATCACCGTTCACTCTATTCGAAAGATAGGATTGAACCGCCGCCAAAACTCATGGTCCTCGATCCTCACCAGGTCGGTACCCCAACGACCCGTGGCCTTGTAGTTGCTTCTTTGGATTTTGGATCGATCCCCTCACAACGTATGCTCTCCTCCCAGTAATGCTAACGGTTCAAAACCTACCTCGAACGAGCTAATCGGTTTCACAGTCAAAACGAGTTATTCGACTGTTATGTGAAGGTACGTTCAATCTTATACCTAGATCTAGAATACGGTACGGTCCTTGATCGACTCAGACGGGAAAGATACACGCATGCAAGACCTCCATGTCTTGTAGCATCACCAAACACCGAATCCCGTCCGGTCTCCAATTATCATTCACCTCATGTTTAAGGATATCACATGTACCAACCTAAGTGGTGCGGATGACAGGAAATCATCCGACTTCTTAATGATATAGGCATGGCTAAGCATAATCTATCTACTTCATCTAGTAAAATAAATGGTTTTCATTTTAGTGGCCAAGGAAGTCATGCAACAACGGTATCAACCAACTTCTGACAACTTAATGCACATCATAATACTATATAAAGAAAAGATTACTTCTATTTTAAAAAGATAGAATAGAGTATTAAATGCTCTGGGGCTTGCCTTAGTGAAAGTTAGAGAATCTGGGGTTAGTGCACTTCGGCAGTGGCTCAGAGTCTCGTCCTTCGCCTTCGGGTGGCAATTCCTGTGGATCCTTCTCCTTGGTCACCACGTACTCGATGGGAACCTCTTCCTCCGATCCTATATGAATGTATGTGATGCATAAATATCGAGATTGCATATAGGATGTGCGATGATAAGATGCTATGGCATGAAATGATACATGATGACATGATCATGGGAATGACAAGAATGGAAAGCTACATAAGGTTCCATGTGTGCAGTTCTCTTTCTCTGATGACAACACTGTATTATCAGAGTTAGTAAAAGAAGCTAACAGTTACTTGCTTTTAAATTATACAGAGTAGGTGCATATCTCCTCTCTGGAAAAGGTAGTGTAATTACTAGAGAGCAATAGCTATTCGTTATCACTAGCATATCATGATCGTTCTCACTAAGCAAGAGGATTACCAAGGATCAATGGGGTTTTCTTAATCCAAGGTTCACATGAAAACTTCAAAAGTCACATAAAACATTGCATGGTTGTGTTCCTTTTAAAAGGAAAATCATATAAACATGCGTGTCATTAAAATTAGCAATCATAGCATGAAATCATAAGTCATCAACTAACCAATCAAAGTACTTTAGAGATAGACAGTGAAATATGATGATAAATATTAAAGCATGGATTTAAATCATGCAAAAATAAACATACATGAAATCAAATGCTTCTTTTTCTTTTTATTTCTAATTTTGGAAATAATGATTTTATAAAATATTCTCAAATCAATCTTAAACTTTTTTGTGCAGGTTGGTGATGTCATGAAATGAATGTAAAATAATTTTCATAATTTTTGACTCAATATTTTATTCTCTAAAAATCAGGGAATGCTCATTTTACAATTAAAAGAGATAATTTTATCTCATGCAGAAACTGTCCAAAATCTAAGTTTCATATTTTTATTGAATAGACATAACTATGAGGAAGCTATACAAAAATTTTCACGATTTTAGAAGCTCTAGTTATTTTTCCACGAAATAAACAAAACTCACCACTATTCGTTTGCATGGAAAAACAAAGGAAAAAGAAAACCCTAAATCTACTGAGGCCTGCTACCCACGGCCCAAGTCAGCCCATCCTGGCCCATCAATAGCCCGGCGTCCATCTCCTTCATCCTCCCGTTCAAACAGAGGAGG
This sequence comes from Chrysopogon serrulatus, assembly GCA_015844335.1. Classification (NCBI taxonomy): domain Eukaryota; kingdom Viridiplantae; phylum Streptophyta; class Magnoliopsida; order Poales; family Poaceae; genus Chrysopogon; species Chrysopogon serrulatus. Next base: position 38,803 of record JADLZL010002086.1, on the reverse strand, counting down.
GCGCGGCGGCGCCGGCCGGCTATCTCGCCGTCGACGTGTTCCCCAGCGGCGCTGAGGTAACCCACGTGATCCCCATGACCTAAAGCATCGATCTGGGAAGTCAGTTGGATGGATTAAGGTATTATTCGAGCTCGACCATGGCTATGGCGGCTCGGCGGAGTGTGACACGGCGGCGCGGCGTGGCTCCGGCCATCTACAGCTACTAATTGATCATGATGAAGCTCTATGGAGCGCAGGGAGGCTCACTAGGGCTTGAGGACACGTTTAATTGAATCGGAGAGGGAACTGAGGTGGCTGGTGGCAGAGAGAACGGCCGCGGCGGCGTGAACCGGCGGCGGCAACGGTGTTCCGACGCAGTCTGCTCAGTAGAAGTAAAAATAACAGGCCGATCATGATCTAGACATCAAAGAGAGTGTGACACATCAAATGGTATGCCCAGAGGTTCACCGTAGTGATCTAGCTGCGGTGTGAAGGTGCTCGGCGGCGCTCTCACCGGAAATGAAGGAGATGACGGCGTCCAGCCAGCTCCGGCAAAATTGGACGGCGCGAGTAGGCTCAAAGGATGCGCAGAGAGGTGGCGAGTCTAGCTGCAGGATGGAGTCATTGGAGACAAAGCGAAGTCGATGAATTTTGTCAGCGCGCAGAGGTGTTGCTGGCGGCGAGCAGAGGAAAAGGAAGATGGAAACGGCGGCCGGTGTCGGCGTTTTAAGGGCAAGGACGATGCCGTGGCTCGGTAGAGTCTTCACAAGCTCGGACAGATGGTCGGCCGCGCCCCTTTGCCGGTGAAGGCGCGGGAATTGCCACGGCAACGCCGGCGACAGCGAACAGCATGGGCAAGGGGGTGACATGGCACGGTACTGTAGCGACTGAATCAGGTGTATTCAGCCCCCGATTTTTCCCTACTCGAGAAGCCAAGTTGGAATCCAATTGCACCGTGGTGCTCTCCTATAGGTGCTCTCCAGATTTGCTTAAGTGATCCTAAGCTAAAACTCGACGGTTTGCAGAACATAAATTGCTAAACAACACTAAAAACTCACTGAAACCTTGATTCAGTTAACAGCAAGGGCTGATTACAGCAATTAGCTGATTTTGGCATTTAATTTAAGAACTAACCCTAGAACATTAAACCCAACCAATTGCATGAAAGCAAAGTCCAAACTTTACACTATCAAGTGATGCATCAGATGATACAATTTTGTTTATGAAAAACAATTTTGCAAAGCCTTGAAATCTGAATAAAATAACTGAAATCCAGACTTAGAAAAAAATGTCTTAAGTCCAAATCCCCAACTTATGCTGAATTCAGATTTGGGTCCACTTTTTGAGCAATTTAGAAGGAGATTCAACCCTGGACCCTTAAATAACTTTTGTAGCACATAACTTGTACTACAACTTTTATTTAGGGCTTAACCCCAAAAACTGAGAAGAACATATACTTACATGCTAAGCCACTTAGTAACTTGATAAAAAGCATAATTGACATTATCATCACATGTGAGCATGTTTTAACAAAAAGTTATATATAAACCCTATTTCAAACATCATTCTAGACAGTTTTTAAACCATTTTTGAGATTATCAAACACACTTATATGTTGCACACATAGAACTTGCAAGGGTATGTGCTTATGATCAAATGCAAAATGATGCATATGTATTAATAAAAATGAAATGCAACATGATTAACATTTAGAATGTTACAGCTCCTCCCCCCTAACAAAAATCTCGTCCCCGAGATTTCACAGGATGTACCATTGTTCATAAAAAGTGGGGTATTTGGTGCGGAGAAAATCTTCTCGCTCCCAAATGGCATCATCTTCGGTATGATTACTCCATACTACTTTATAAAATTTCACAATCTTACTTCGGGTCACTCTTTCCATTTCTTCCAAAACTCTTTCGGGTCCTTCTTTATATGTAAGGTCTGATTCCAATTTAATGTCATCCAAGTTGACTTCTTCGGTGGGTGCTCTCAAACATTTCTTAAGTTGAGAGACATGGAAGACATTAAACACGGCACTCATACTAGGTGGAAGTTGCAAAGCATATGCCACTTTTCCTTTGCGAGCTATGATCCTAAATGGTCCCACATAGCGAGGTGCTAACTTGCCTTGTATCCCGAATCGACGTTCACTCTTAAAAGGTGAGACTTTTAAATAGACATAGTCACCAACATTAAAGATTATCGGCCTACGTCTTTTGTCAGCATAACTTTTCTGACGGGATTGAGCAGCTTTATGATGTTGTTGTATCTTTTGGACTCATTCTTCAGCTTGCTTCACAAAATCAATACCATAGTACCTCCTCTCCTCGGGTTCCACCCAGTTTAAGGGGGTCCTACATTTCCTGCCATAAAGTGCTTCGAACGGTGCCATCTTGATGCTTGCTTGGTGGCTATTATTATATGAAAATTCTGCCAAAGGCAACCATTCATCCCAAGATCCCGAAGCAAAGAGTACACAAGCTCTTAACATGTCTTCTAGAATTTGATTTACCTGCTCAACTTGGCCAGAAGTTTGAGGATGATAAGCAGAGCTTCTAATTAGCTTAGTACCAAGATAAGAATGAAGGTGCTCCCAAAAACGAGACATGAATTGTGAGCCTCTATCTGATATAATGGTTTTTGGAACACCATGTAGACGCAAGATTTGTGCAATATATAAATCTGCATATTGTTCTGCACTATATCTTATTTTCACAGGTAAGAAGTGTGCTACCTTGGTGAGACGATCCACAATTACCCATATAGAATCATATCCTTTCTGGGTTCTAGGAAGTCCAGTTATAAAATCCATACCTATCTCTTCCTACTTCCACTCAGGAATAGATAAGGATTGAAGTAGTCCAGCGGGTCGCAAATGATCTGCTTTTACCCTTCCACACACATCACAGTGAGCAACATACCGTGCTATTTCTTTCTTCATCTTGGTCCACCAATATTTCGGTTTTAAATCTTGATACATCTTACTGCTACCAGGATGAATTGATAGGTTAGAAGAATGAGCTTCGGACAAGATTTGATCTTTTAATTTCTCATCTTTGGGAACTACCAAGCGATCATCAAACCATAGCACTCCGTTTTCATCCACTCGAAAATGCTTGGTCCCTTTCTCTCGTATCTTTCGCTTGATATGAAAAATACCCACATCGGTCTTTTGACCTTCAATAATTTGGCTTTCCAGATTGCAACTAACCACGATATTATTGATCACTGCAGGATGCATAAGATTGAAAGTTTCTTCAGAGAGTAACTCCATGTAATTGCAATGAGCTTTTCTACTAAGAGCATCGGCCACTACATTAGCCTTTCCTAGATGATAATGTACTTCTAGATTATAATCCTTAATCAAACCATCTTCTCTGTCTCATATTTAACTCCGGCTAGGTGAAGATATATTTAAGGCTCTTATGATCAGTGTAGATATGGCATAATTTTCCCAATAGATAATGCCTCCAGATCCGTAGGGCATGTACCACTGCAGCCAGTTCTAAATCATGAGTAGGATAATTGACCTCATGCTTCCGAAGTTGTCACGAGGCATAGGCAATGACTCGACCTTCCTGCATTAGGACGCATCCGAGACCAATGCCTGAAGCATCGCAATAAACATCAAAAGGTTTTGTTATGTCAGGTTGTACCAACATGGGAGCAGTGGTTAGCAACTTCTTCAAAGAGCAAAAAGCGGCTTCACACTCTGGTGTCCACACAAACTTTTCATTCTTTTGAAGCAACCGCGTCATGGGTTTAACAACCTTTGAAAAGTCCGGAATGAATCGCCTATAATAACCGGCTAATCCTAGAAAACTCTGGATTTCTGAGACAGTGGTTGGAGCTTTCCAATTCAACACTTCCTGAACTTTATCGGGGTTTACTGATATACCATTTTCTGATAACACATGCCCCAAAAATTTGACCTCACAGAGCCAAAATTCACACTTGCTAAATTTAGCATACAATTTGTGTTCCCTGAGTCTGGTTAGGACTATTCTCAGATGCTCAGCATGATCTTCATCATTCTCAGAGTATACCAATATATCATCAATGAATACCACTACAAACTTGTCTAACTCCGGCATGAAAACTGAGTTCATCAAATACATAAAATGAGCAGGTGCATTGGTGAGACCAAAAGACATTACCAAGTACTCAAATAGACCATATCGGGTTACAAAAGTCTGTTTTTAGGAATATCCTCCGGTCAAATTCTGATCCGATGATAGCCCGATCTCAAGTCAATCTTAGAGAAAACCTTAGCTCTGCTTAGTTGGTCAAAGAGGATATCAATGTGAGGTAGTGGATATTTGTTTTTGATGGTCACTGCGTTAAGTGGTCGATAATCAACACACATACGCAGAGTGTCATCCTTCTTCTTCACAAATAAGGCAGGGCATCCCCACGGAGATGTACTTGGTCTAATAAATTTCTTCGTCAACAGCTCTTGTATTTGCTTCTTCAATTCAACCAACTCATCTGGTGGCATTCTATATGGCCTTCTAGAGATAGGAGCGGTGCCAGGTACAAGATTAATAGCAAATTGAACATCTCTTTCTGGTGGTAAACCTGGTAAATCATCAGGAAATACGTCTAAAATTCACATACCACTGGAATATCTTCTAATTTAATGGTCTTGGTAGCAAAAGATGAATTTCTAAGATTAGGATCCATAGAAAGTGACACATCTAAGGTACCATTGCCCTCTGGTGAATTTAACTTGATCATTCTATTGGGCACATTGATAGTTACTTCATATTCCTTCATCCAATTTGTGCCTAGAATGACATCTAAACCCAAATTTGGCAACACAATAAGGTGTGTTGAAAACTTTCTCCCTCCAATCTCAATTATAGCATTCCAAACTATATGTTTGGTGGATGTCTCAGCTCCAATTGAGTTGATTAGAAACCCATTCTTCATTATATTAATTGGGAACTGATGCTTGGATGCAAAAGCTTGACTTATAAATGAATGTGACGATCCAGAGTCAAACAAAATACATGCAGGGTTTTGGTTCACTAGAAATATACCCGCAGTCACTGGTTCTCCTACTGGGATTTCTTCCATAGTAGTATAATGCACACATCCCACATATATACTTGAAGCTTGTTTCTTGTAATTTTGAGATGAAGAGTTAGCCTTCTGCTTCTGCTGGACCTGCTGGATCTGTGGTGCTGGTGCATAATTATGCTTGGGTTGAGGACAGTCACGAGCAAGATGCCCAAGTTCTTCACAGTTGTAACAAGGAAATCTGGAACGACTTTGAAAACCTTGCATTCATTTGCTGAAGATTTGGAGGTGGGGGTATTTTGTTGAGGCTCCTGTTGCTGAGGTGGCATATACTGCTTGACTGGTGGACAGTATTGGAGCATTTGCACCTTCTGGATTAACGATTGAGATGGACCACTAAAATAGAACTCATTGCGTTTCTTGTCCTCCTTATATAAGCGATGAGCATTCTCTTTAATAATAGCATTACTAACTAGCTCATTATAGGTGGTGCACTTACTAAGAGTTAAATCATCTTGGAGCTTGAGAGATAACCCACGCATAAAATAACCCATCCGCTTTTTCGGTGTATCCACGTGCTCAGGGGCATACCTAGCCAGATGATTAAAGGCATGGACATACTCAGTCACAGTTTTAGTGCCTTGGGTTAACTTCAAGAATTCCATCCTCTTGATTTTTATGATGCCCTTAGGTATATAAGATTCACAGAAAACCTCCCTAAACTCACGCCACGTAGGTCTTGCATCTTCGGGCAAAGTGGACAAATAGTTGGTCCACCAAATACCAGCAGCGCCATGTAACTGTTGAGCTGCATACTCAGCCTTCTGAGTATCAATGTATTGAAGAAGACAGAACTTTTGCTCAATAGTATTAAGCCATTCCTCCGCTTGCAGAGGTTCCTCTGACTGAGTAAACAGCGGTGGATTGGTACCCAGAAATTCCTTGTAAGTGACAGATGGATCTTGATCACTGCGATTCTGATGCCCTGGTGTTGTATTCTGAGCAATTTGTTGCAAAGTGGCCTCTATGTTCGCTTGACCACCTACCAAGTGAGATAGTGCTTCTGCCGCAGTAAGTGGGGGTGGCAATTCCGAAGGTCCAGAATTGTCTCTCCCCGAACCATTGGAACGAGGGTTCGACATCTACATCATATTTAGAGTACAATTAGGTGGGCACTTTAGTTCTTACTAGAATTATATCTTTAGTTATTCTACACCTTTGTAAGGGGAAAGATTTTGATGCAATAAGATGAGCAATGAATAATCATGATGCATGTTCGGTCCTATCCGTCCTCACGAATAAGAGAAGAGTAGACTTTCTAATTAGTAATAAGCAGTGGCATTCCTACGTACTCTCATTAAATCGCATCTATTCGATTTACTACACGTTTTCGTAGTTAGCGTACCTGCAGAAGAAATCATTTCAGCCCGAATTCCCACATGATATGCATCACACACAATAAAGCAGTAACTTTAAATGCTCCCCACATATGTATACCCCTCGTATACATACATGTAGCACTAAACTACCCGAATTATCATCACATCCCACAATTAAGTACCTTTACATAAACATGTGTGTAACATGTAAATATTTCGGTAACCACACTAGCACTCCCCTAGACCGGCGGTTGTCCGATCATGCTCTCACAACTCACACTTACCTCGGCGTAGGTGCGATGTTGCATAATTTAAAAAGACGCTTTATATCGCATACTTCCATATATGTATATACAAGTATACACATATACTTTCATATGAGGTCACCACCACCCTTAGGTCATCGGGTGACAAGATAACCATTCACACTTACCTTCTTACCTGAGCGTAGAGGCATTGATTCACACACATGCAATACATGAGACCCCCCCGAGTTAGCATTGCCACCGACGGTCCTTATACGGGCTTAACCGGAGGTTTGACACTGGTGTAGATTCAAAACTCAAAAAACCTACATAAAGCTAGTTTTGTTGCAAATTAAAATTTTTAAAACCAAAAGCTTTTGTTTTAAAATACACCGATGATGATATTATCCTTAATCCTCGCTCGATGCCACCGTGATGAACCGACCAATCCATCCGAGATTAAGCGTAATCGTCCCCCCTAACAACAACGTTGACACGTATACACCGTCTCGAATGAACCCGGTAGTCCGCCGAGTGTCACAAAGGACCTCGGTAAATCAACTTACATCCGGGATCACATTATTAAGGAAACATCATACATCAAGATACGAGTTTACAAATGAAAATAATTACACACTGGTTCCAAATATATTACAGAAAAGTGGCATTGTTTCTAAATTATAATAACATAGGTTGTGATATATCACCAGTTTCCATCAAACCTCCTTACAAGCATGATGAGAGAGTTATACAATCTGACCATGCCCGTTGGTCTTACTAATCCAAATCATCCACGGGATTTAAAGCAATCAATGCCAAGCCTTCATAAAGGATAATACCTGCAACGATGGGTAAAAACCCTGAGTACTCAATTGTACTCCGCAAGACTTACCCGACAGGAAAATAAATGAAAACTCCAAGGATACATGATAGGTTATGTATGGTGGGGTTTGTTGGCTACCAACTTTTGCGAAAAAGCTCGTTATTAACTTCCAAAGTTTTATATATATCGACGACAAAGTTATGGAGAGGCAATTCCTAACTAGGTTTCCACCTTTCTAAAACCTACATTTGAATTATAACAAGCATATAACTAAAGATGAGGTACCAATTATAATCCTTCCAATATCAATAGTGAATTCCATCTCTTTTACTACGGTCTCTGCAGTCAGGCATGAGTTTCTCACTATCCGAGAGAGACGGCGATTCGAATCGATTACACCAGCTGGGTAAAGCCCGTATCACACACCCGCACGAGTGTGTACCTCACCCGTGCGAATCACCGTTCACTCTATTCGAAAGATAGGATTGAACCGCTTCGCAAAACTCATGGTCCTCGATCCTCACCAGTCAGTACCCCAACGACCCGTGGCCTGTAGTTGCTGCTGGATTTTGGATCAGTCCCCTCACAACGTATGCTCTCCTCCCAGTAATGCTAACGGTTCAAAACCTACCTCGAACGAGCTAATCGGTTTCACAGTCGAAACGAGTTATTCGGCTGTTATGTGAAGGTACGTTCAATCTCATACCTAGATCCAGAATACGGTACGGTCCTTGATCGACTCAGACGGGAAAGATACACGCATGCAAGACCTCCATGTCTTGTAGCATCACCAAACACTGAATCCCGTCCGGTCTCCAATTATCATTCACCTTATGTTTAAGGATATCACATGTACCAACCTAAGTGGTGCGGATGACAGGAAATCATCCGACTTCTTAATGATATAGGCGTGGCTAAGCATAATCTATCTACTTCATCTAGTAAGGTAAATGGTTTTCATTTTAGTGGCCAAGGAAGTCATGCAACAACGGTATCAACCAACTTCTGATAACTTAATGCACATCACAATACTATATAAAGAAAAGATTACTTCTATTTTAAAAAGATAGAATAGAGTATTAAATGCTCCGGGGCTTGCCTTAGTGAAAGTTGGAGAATCTGGGGTTAGTGCACTTCGGCAAAGGGCTCGAGTCTCGTCCTTCGCCTTCGGGTGGCAATTCCTGTGGATCCTTCTCCTTGGTCACCACGTACTCGACGGGAACCTCTTCCTCCGATCCTATATGAATGTATGTGATGCATAAATATCGAGATTGCATATAGGATGTGCGATGATAAGATGCTATGGCATGAAATGATACATGATGACATGGTCATGGGAATGACAAGAATGGAAAGCTACATAAGGTTCCATGTGTGCAGTTCTCTTTCTCTCGATGACAACACTCAGTATTATCGAGTTAGTAAAAAGAAGCTAACAGTTACTTGCTTTTAAATTATACGAGTAGGTGCATATCTCCTCTCTGGAAAAGGTAGTGTAATTACTAGAGAGCAATAGCTATTCGTTATCACTAGCATATCATGATCGTTCTCACTAAGCAAGAGGATTACCAAGGATCAATGGGGTTTTCTTAATCCAAGGTTCACATGAAAACTTCAAAAGTCACATAAAACATTGCATGGTTGTGTTGCTTTTAAAAGGAAAATCATATAAACATGCGTGTCATTAAAATTAGCAATCATAGCATGAAATCATAAGTCATCAACTAACCAATCAAAGTACTTCAGAGATAGACAGTGAAATATGATGATAAATATTAAAGCATGGATTTAAATCATGCAAAAATAAACATACATGAAATCAAATGCTTCTTTTTTCTTTTTATTTCTAATTTTGGAAATAATGATTTTATAAAATATTCTCAAATCAATCTTAAACATTTTGTGCAGGTTGGTGATGTCATGAAATGAATGTAAAATAATTTTCATAATTTTTGACTCAATATTTTATTCTCTAAAAATCAGGGGAATGCTCATTTTACAATTAAAAGAGATAATTTTATCTCATGCAAAAACTGTCCAAAATCTAAGTTTCATATGTTTATTGAATAGACATAACTATGAGGAAGCTATACAAAAATTTTCACGATTTTAGAAGCTCTAGTTATTTTTCCACGAAATAAACAAAACTCACCACTATTCGTTTGCATGGAAAAACAAAGGAAAAAAGAAAACCCTAAATCTCTGAGGCCTGCTACCCACGGCCCAAGTCAGCCCATCCTGGCCCATCAATAGCCCGGCATCCATCTCCTTCATCCTCCCGCTCAAACAGAGGAGGGGCGGCGGCGGCGCCGGCCGACTATCTCGCCGTCGGCGTGTTCCCGGCGGCGGCCGAGGTAACCCACGTGATCCCCATGACCTAAAGCATCGATCTGGGAAGTCAGTTGGATGGATTAAGGTATTATTCGAGCTCGACCATGGCTATGGCGGCTCGGCGGAGTGTGACACGGCAGTGCGGCGTGGCTCCGGCCATCTACAGCTACTAATTGATCATGATGAAGCTCTATGGAGCGCAGGGAGGCTCACTAGGGCTTGAGGACACGTTTAATTGAATCGGAGAGGAAACGAGGTGGGCGGGTGGCGAGAGAACGGCCTTGGCCTTGGCCCGGCGGCGGCAACGGTGTTCCGGCCTCTACTCGAAGAGAAGTAAAAATAACAGGCCGATCATCATCTAGACATCAAAGAGAGTGTGACACATCAAATGGTATGCCCAGAGGTTCACCGTAGTGATCTAGCCGCGGTTTGAAGGTGCTCGGCTGTAACACCTCGGTGTTACGTTAACCTAAACCTGTCATATCATCATCATCATTGCATGAGCATTCATAATTAGAGAACACTAATGCCAACAACCAGAAAGAGTTTATTCAATTTTAGGGTTTGGTTGTGCTCTTTCATATCGTATGTGTATATGCATGTCGTTAAACTTCACTCACAATTTTACTTTTATGTATAAAAGCAACCAACTAAAACTAATCTTGATGTTTGCAAGTGCTTGACTAACCCTGACTCACACCCTAACCATGTTTCATAAGTCAAATAATGCAAAAGAAAGAATCAAAAATTGAATTCGGAATTCGAGTCCCAAAACCCTAACCCTAGTTGGTTAAGTGTTGGAATTCGAATTTCATTTTCAATTTTGGTGAGCTAACCATAATTAATTTTATAAATAAAAGTTGCTAACCAATGGTACCACTTCAAAGTATAAAGTTTGTACTTTGAAAGTGTACTATTGGTTGGGTTTGAAAAGTGCCACAACATCATTAATTAATTGCCCAAAAGTCCAATTTGAAGTAACTCCAAAAGTCCAAAAATACAGTTTTTGCATCTCTTTGAGCTCTACAACTTTGGTATATACAAGTTTTCAAGTTTTTGAATAAAATTTGAAGTAACTCCAAAAATTAGGAATAGTCCCCTTTTGCATTTTAAACTCTAATTCAAAAATTATATGGTTTCATGAAAAACTTTCTACATGAAAGTTGTAGATCTTGAAAAAATAGAACAACTTTTATTTTTGGATATTTTCATCTTTTATTCAAATTTAAAAGTAATTTTGAAATCCCAAAAACTAGAATTTGAGCTCATTTTCAAATTTGAAATGCAATTCAAAAATTATTTGGATTCTGACAAAACTTGTTAAATGAAAGTTGTAGAGCAGAAATTTTTGTGCAATCTGTATTTTGGGAGATTTTCAACTTGTGTTCAAATTTTGTGAGTAATTTTGAAAATAAAATGTTGAGCTGGCACTACTACGGTAACAAGGGGGGCACCTCACCGGCTGCCCATGCCGTGAGTCACCGCCCGGCCGCCGGTGGGGCGTTCGCGCGTTTCCCGGTTTCACACTTTGCCGTCCACCTTGCCATCGTCGTGAAGCCGCCCGCGACCACGTCGACCATCCTTGCTCTATAAATCACAGAGAGCCGGCCATCGCCGCCCTTCTTCTTTTCATACGCTCACCGAAAGCGGCAACCGTGTAATCGCCGGCAAAATTCACGGTCCTTGCTCCACGATCACGCCTACACGCTTGCACACACACCCGCCACACCATCGCGCACCGTTTGAGCCAAGAAGGGCATTCGGAAGTCGCCGGAGTAACCCTAGCCACCACCTTCTCCTCCAAGCTGCGACAACAGGCCCCGCCGAGCTCATCTCCACCGCAACCACCGCCCTCTGCTCCGTCTGCAGTCGATCCATCGCCATGGCGCAACGTGTTCCCTAGTGAGCTGTTGATCCTACCCATGCCGCTCAAGCGTGCTACCATGTCCAAATGGTCGGAGCAGCGGCCGCTCAGACCAGCCGCCGCCCGAGCAGCTGCGACCCGGTCGTCCGTGCGTGCTCGGTAGCGGAGAGGCCGTATAGTACCTTGCCGAGTTCGCCTCGGTGAGAGGAGCCTTGTTGGTATAGCTAGTTGCGTCGGGGAAGCTACCGACGGCGCGCCGCCGCCGCCTCTAGCCGGCCGGAGAAAAGAGAGGATGATGGGGGGGTGCGGACGACGGGTGGGGTCACCCCAATCGGCGAGAGGGAAGGGGAGGAGCAGCGCGCCCCCTGCGCACGTGGAGCTGGGCCGGGCCGTGCTGTGCGGGCTGCACAGTAGCCCAAGTAAGAAGAGGATATGTGTTTCTCTTTTTCCTTTTTAATTTCTCAAAGCTGATTTTCATCTTTTTGTGTTAATTTTATTTGGGCAAATAAAAATGTGCAAAAATATGTTCTGAAACTCCTTGTGCTGTGCTCTGTGTAGGAAAAATATTAACTTTGCTTTTCCAAAGAAAATTTATTTGTGATATAATTTGCTCTTTTAATTAATAAGTATAGCTTCCATGTTTTTTAATAAATAAAATATAAGTCTAAAAAACATGGTACGTCTCTTATCATCTTACTGGGGCAACACGAATGGTACATGAGACTTTCACATGATCATGATGATATGAATTGGGCATATTTCGCTAAGCGTGTTAATGAAAGATTTGGACCACCTACTCGTCACAACCCATTGGGAGAATTGGTAGCTCTTAGAAAAATAGGCTCTGTTAATTAGTATATAGAACGTTTTCTTGAGTTGGTTGCTCGTGTGGGACATTTGGATGAATTACAACAGGTCAACATATTCACAGCTGGCTTACTTGAACCACTGAAAACAGATGTTGAGCTATTGAATCCACTGGACATAGAGACAGTAATGTCCCTAGCTCACTCCTATGAGCGCATACTGGCAGTGATGGCAGAAGCAAATAAATCCACATCAACGAAGCAGAGTCGACCACTACCCCCACGATCAACATCTACAACAACGTCAACAATGACAGTAACTATACCAATAGCACCAGTCCCAGCAACAGACCCTCCGCAACCACAACGACCTTTAAAACGGCTGACAGCGGACAAGATGGCGACTTGACGACAAGCTGGTCTCTGCTTCAATTGCGACGAGCCATTCTCCCATGATCACGTGTAAGATGCTATTTGAAATCACTATAGTCAATGATTTGATAGCAGAGGACACTCATGACAGTATAATGATGATGATTGCCAAACCACATTCTGGAGTACATGGAGCCTCATCGATGTATGCGAAGCGGCGATTAATGGAACCCAACCGATAGCTCGGTCGATTCGGTGCCACACACAACATAATTGATATTAACGTGGCTCGCGCCATAGGACTCAACAAACAAATATTGACACAACCATATTGGTGGGCGGTGGGGAGTGAGGTAGCTTGCGGGGAGTGCATCTTTTAATGTTCCCCTAAAGATTGCCGGTGATATTTTTGATATTAATGTCTTTTTAATGGACATTGGTAATGACATTGATATTATCTTGGGGGCACCATGATTAGCGGGACTTGGTAGAATCACTTGGGACTCCACAGACTTGGAACTTCGTTATATAATGGACGGGCGCTCACACACTCTGATTGCTCAACGCAACATCGAATAATACCATTAGTAAGGCACTTTCGGCTCCCCCACCCATGGTTCGTCGACCAATGATACTACATGAATGAAAATCCAATGAACAGATCTTTTAGAGCTTGGCAACCCAACGCTTTGGATTTTATCACTAGGAGTGCAGCCCCGATCTTCACGAGCATCAAGCATGCCATCAGACAGCAGTACATAGTTCAAAAAAATGTATTCAACAGTTCAGGAAGGACAATAGCCAGGGGTCTGGACAATATGTGACAGAATCACCCAATTTATATACGATCAAGCATGACGGTCTTCGTTAATTACGTTGACACGCACATGCCATCACGCATATAAACCCGGTAGTCTGCCGAGAGTCACGAATGACCTCGGTAAATCAACTTTATAACCAGGATCGTACTCGATTAAGCAAATACATATCATATACTCGAGTTCGCAGCGAAAAAGTTATTACAATCGGATAAAGAATAACAAATAAAAATTTAGTTCCAAATCAATTTACAATAAAATAAAGTTTAGGGAGGATTACCAAATCAAAAGTTTGGATTGTATTGCTAGCTAAATGACATCCTCCGGTGAAATAAAGATGAGAAGCTTTATACGGAGTAGCCGAGCCCACCGGCTTTTAGTTAACACCATCCACAGACAAAGCAATTCACCTGCAATAGAGTGGGATAAAACCCTGAGTACTCAATGTACTCCGCAAGACTTACCCATCAGGGAGAAGAAATAAAGGACACCAAGGATCATGATAGGCCATATGTGGAGTTTGATGGTTAGCATCATTTGCAGAAAAGCTACTAATGTCATCCTTACTTTAAGTTTTAGTAGCAGTATTGCTATTGAGCTATTTAGGACTACATTAGCACCTTTCTACATCATGTCATTTTAATCATAGAAACCATAATTTGTGGATGGGATACCAATCAAAATCCTTACCTTCACCATCCAAGGTGTTCTTTTATCACTATGTCTCTGCGAAAAGGTATGAGTTTCTCACTATCCGGGAGAGACGGCGATTCGAATCGATTACACCAGCTAGGTAAAGCCCGTATCACACACCCGCACGAGTGTGTACATCACCCGCGCGAATCACCCTTCACTCTTTTCAAAATATAGGATTGAACCGAGTCGCAAAACTGGTGGTATTGCATCCTCACAAGTCATGCCCGTTCAGCCCGTAGCCCGTAGTCACGCAGGGTCTTGGATCAGTACCCTCTCCACCAGTTGCTCTCCTCCCAGCAATGCTAACGGTTTAAGTCCTACCTCGAACGAGCTATTCGGTTTCACAGTCAAAATGAGTTATTCGGCTGTTATGTGAAGGTACGTTCAATCTCATACCTAGATCTTGAATACGGTACGGTCCTTAATCGACACAGATGGAAAGGATATAGACATACTAGACCTCCATGTTCTGTAGCCTCACCAACACCGAATCCCGTCCGGTCTCCAATTATCATTCACCTCATGTTTAAGGAAATCACATATATATCCCGTAGTAACAAGTAACCATCCTATATCTCGCGAGAGACAGAAAATCACCCAACTTCTACCGGTCTACGCATGGCTAAGCATTTAGGGAAAATGTCCTACACATACTAGTGGGATAGTATCTAGAAATAACTATAGATCAAGGTGATCATGCAGCAGGTTTCAACCAACTCCTATTCACTTAATGCACATTACACTAGACTTAAGGTGTAGTAAAGCATTTTTAAATCAAAGAGAGAGGGTCATGCTCCGGGGCTTGCCTATGTTGCAGGGGAGGTTAGCGGTTAATCTTGATATCGACATCTTCTATGGAATCACTTTGTTGGGACTGGATCATCACGAATCTTTTCTGAGACTTGGCCATCGCGATTTTTCTTGTTCACGTGCGCTACACGTAATGAAATGATGCATGCTTAATGACATGCTTGACAAGATACATGATGAGATGATTTATTTGAATAACAACAAAAGAAAGCTACATAAGGTTCTATGTGTGCAATTCTCTTTCTCTGATGACAACACTATATTATCAAGTTTACTCAAAGGAAGATAAAGGTTGTTTGGTTTTAATCTATAATGAGCACGTGCATATCTCTTCTCCGATAGAGAAGGCAAGGATTCTAATTTACCTTAAGCATACAAGCATTCCATCATGACAATCATTAATCTAACATAGATGTACCTAAGATTATTAATCACCAAGCATGCTATGCATTTGATTAACAGGTTTAACATGCATTCATACACGGGAAGATGCTTCATATAACATACATCAATCAACTCCAGCAGAAGAACATAAGTACTTACATTTACTCAGTGGATTATGTATAATTAGTGGTGGTTACTTAGGTGGGTAGATCATATTTGAATTAGCAATACACTCATGTTTGGTCAAAGAAGCATCAAGATCATTTACATATTAACTAGTGAATTATTATTAGTGTAAGTGATATGTTATTTAACCAAGTTCAAGGTACCTTAATCATATTAGGATTACACCATAGAAGTCATTAATGACTCTTATTAAGCACACGAGCTATACTAAGCTTCCAACAACTAACTTAGATTATAGAAACAGAATAGGACAGCAGAACAGCACCCAATTCATGTAGCCATAACTAAAGATCTAGACATCCAATAGGGGTGTTCCTAGACATTTTGGAAAGCTTATAAAGTTGTCTATAACTTTATTATTATCATTTCAGATCGATTCAATCAGTAACCAAGTCAAACATTCCAGAGAATCAATTTTGTTCAAGACTGGACAGAATTATCCCTGAATTTAACATGCTCATAACTAGAGCTATAGACCACCAAAAGTAGTGATCCAAGATACTTTGGAAAGATTATGAAAAATACTATAACTCTCTAATTATCACCAACAGCTAATTTTCAAGTTAAACAAGCCAAATAAACAAATCTTTCAGATCTGTTCAGGAAAGCAAGGAGAATTCTGACAGGGATCTTATTAAATCTATAACTCCCGAACCTGTTGTCCTGCAATCATGAAATTTTAGGGAAAAATAGATATAGTTTTCTAAAATTTTTTGTATTCAAGCCATCCATAGAAAACATTATTATGAACATAAAAACTTTCAATAAATAGGATCCACCCAGGCTGCCATTTCAGCAGTAAGTGTGGTCTAGTTTATCACTTGATTATGAACAAAGGCAAGCATGGGCAAACATAAACATAGATGATGAACTACTATTAATATAACTAGTTACATCATGTTCTCTCTCACTTGAGCCATGACAATTTAAGTAGCAACACGTCTCATATACAAGCATAAATTAATCAAACATTTAATTAAACCTTTTAGTTATTAACTTATTATCAACATGAGACTAGCATCATCAATTCCCAAATCATGATCAAACCAGGGACCGGTGGGGTGTACTTGATCCAAGGTCTCCAATCAAAGTCACAAATCGCTCAGTAATTAATTTGAAAACTAATTAACTAGTTAGTGGTTTTATTAACCATTTTTACATTCTTTAAACAAAGTGAAAATTATTCTCTAAAGTGAACTTGCTCAAAACAGTCCCCAATTTCTAAAGGAGGTTGGTTTTAGCATGCAAAGCTTAACCCTGAATTTTCATGATTTTACGATTAATATTTTACTCTACAAAAATCAAAGACTAGCCATTTTTGAATTAAAAGAGGTAATTATTAAGCATGACAAAAGTGATTAACATGACCAACACATATTTTTCCATGAAACTACACATCATAAGGAACACATAGAATTTTGGTTCATAATTTTCTAAGCTTTAATTACTTGGTTATGAAATAAACAAATTTCAGCCAAAAAAGGAAAAAGAAAAAGAAAAAACTCTGTAGCGCACTATTCACCTGAGTCACGGTTTGTGCATTTGGACCCTTGGAAAAGTTTCTATTGTTGCGCGACGTCCCTGGTCGGGATTCAGAGCAGAGGAACGCCGGGGAAACTCGATTTTTGGCCGGAAGGGTGCTCGTCGGTGGCGAGGGAAAGGCTCAAGGGCATCTCCAGTCCTAGCCGCACACGTGGGTGGACGAATCGCGGTCGGAGACGGTTGGTGGAGGGCTGCCCACGTGCGCCGGTGAGCTCCCAGCGGCGATCACGGCGGCAAGGAGCGCTCCGGCGTGTGCTGTGATGGAACAAGGCAAAGCGTGGACCGAAGAGCATCACCAGGTCGCAAGGAAGCGAAAGAGACAAACGGAAAGGCGAGAGGTGCGCTGTGGGGAGCTGACCTCGTTGAGGCGAACTCGAAGGCCATGGCGGACCGCCGCGACGGGAATCAGCCATAGGGGCGATTCCGACCGGTAGAGACCACGCGAGAGGGTCGGGGAGGATCGTCAGGAAGTGGCGAAGCTCCATGCGCGAGTTGTGGGGCTATGGTGGAGTGAGAGCTGTGAATTTGTCCGGCGGACAGAGATGACCAACGGCGATAGAGGAGGAAGAAAAAATGGAGACGGCGGCCGGCGTCGGCTCTTATAGGGCAGGGACCGGTCGATGAGGTGGCTGGATGGTTCGCGAGCTCGGCCAGATGGTTGGTCGCACGCTTTGGCCGGGGAAGGCGCGAGAATGGCCACCTCGACGCCGGCGACAGTGAGGGATGGAGAAGGAGAAACTGAAATTGCCCCCTGCCCATTCAGTTACTGTAGCTGACTGAAACTGCTATTCTTTGCTCAAGAAACCAAAAGGCAAAACAATTGCACCAACGTGATCTCCTATAGGGGTACTAAGACTTTGCTTAAAGGTTCAAGGTCTAATTCTAATAAGATTGCAAACTACAAGCTATCAAACACAAGCAAAAACAAACTGTGACACTTCATTCAGTTAAACAGGTTTCTACTTGTGCTGATTAGCTGCTTTTGGGTAATTAATTAACGACTAACCAACAGTAAAAAAGCTCAACCAATTCCATGATATGAAAGTGCAAACTTTATACTAACAAGCTATGCAATTGGTTTCAAGATTTTATTCATGGAAAACTGTTTGAATCAACCCCCAAAAACTGAATTAAAATACTGAAATCCCAGACTTAGAAAATTCTGTACTGAATTCAATGTTTGGCAATTAATTAAAGAAAAACCATTAATCAACAAGCCCAACCAATAGCATGACATCAAAGTACAAACCTTATATTATCGAATGATGCACTGGTTTCGAAAATTTTACTTATGAAGAACTGTTTTACACAGCCCCAAACTTGGAATAAAGTTGCTAAATTTCAGGACAGAATATTTCCGAATCATTTCCAAAACACATTGAATTCAAATTCCAAGCCACTTTTTGAGCAATATAAAAACAGATTTAGCCCTAGACCCTTAAATAAAGTTTGTAGCACAAAACTTATACTACAACTTGTATTTATGGTTCAACCCTAAAAACTGAATGAAAAATATACTTGTGCTTTGGGCTATTTACTAACTTGATAACGGTAAAAAAACAATTCTATCAATTCAAAGCATATATTGGCAAAAATTTAAATACAAACCCTACCTCATATTTGATTCTAAATCATTTTAGGTCACTTTCAAGATTACTTAACAAACATTTACATTGCACTCATAAACTTTGCATTATCACATGCCCATGATCATATGCAAAATGATGCTTATGCATTAATGAAATGCATTGAAAAAGGGTAATTAACACCTAGGATGTTACACAATAGAAGAAGGTTTGATCTTCTATGATAAACATCTCTACCTTCTAGCTTGATGCTAGCTTTGGGATCTGCTCCAGGAACTTAAAAACAAATTGAGTTGCTAGCTTTGGGATCTCACCAAGTGTTTAAGGAGGAAGCCTCCATAATGTCATCACACATCCTGTTGGGAAGAACATGGAAATTAGGATGTTCAATACAGAATGCATCAGCTGTTTTTTTATTAACAACGCCAATCATATTATTGCTCGGATAAACAACATTGACATTGGGCTTTTGCCCAACTAGAACCTCAATCTCTATCACTAGGAGTTTTAGATCTCGGTATGTTTGGGAATATGATCAACCTCCTCAAAACACCTCAACAACACTCAATCATAACAGTCTAGAGGATCATACCGGTACTCATGGATATGGCAACCAATGAGGTACATACAGAATTCAGGGCAACCCCCATAGACAATGATTCAATTCAGCATACATTCACCGATTCACCCAGCTCTTCTACCACCAATGCCTGCTACTTTATATACTTCATATTTGGCTATGTCGGTTCAATCTTTGCAATATTGTTTTGAGTTCAAAAAGAAACCTAGTGATGACAACAAGACTGGAAGCTCTTTGCATCCATGGGTCGGTGACTTATTTTCTCGAAAAAGATCAATGATGGAGCATCACTACCGGACGGGACGAACACTGGCTTGGACTTCGCCGCAAGGGCGCGTCGAGCGGAGAAGGGGGAGTTCTGTCACACGTCGCCATGTATGACACAAAAACAAGGACTGATTGGGCCAAAAGCCCAACACTATTACAAAAAAAACTTAACCGAGGCGGTTAAAGTGGTTAACCGAGACGGTTTTTGTAACCGCCTCGGATCAAAGGTCACGGTTAATCATGACCTTACCCGAGGCGGTTACAAAAACCACCTCGATTAATCGAATTGAAAAAAAAAAAAAAAAAAATCCATGGACAAGCCCGCCCGAGCCCATCCACGGGCCCGGCAAGCCCATCCGCGCCGCCGCCGGATCCATGAGCCCCGCCACCGCTCCATGCTCCACGCTGGAGATGGCCTTCTTTGCCGCGCGCCCTCGCCTTGGAGAGGGCCGCCGCCGCCGTGCCCTTCGCCTTTGGCTGGAGAGGACCGCCGGATCCGGCTGTCTTCTGCGGCGATTCGTCCGCCCGTGCCTCGCCCCAGCGGATCCGTCCGCCCGTGCGTCGCCTCGCCGCTAGATCTCGTCGTCGGGGTAGGGCCCTTGGCTGCTGAGCGCGGAGCAGCCTGGGGCGAGCCGCGCGCCACGCCCGAGACGCCGGGCGGGGGCGGCGCCGCGAGCCGCGCCGCCGCCATCGGGAGGAGGGGGCCAGGCCCCACGCGCCGCCACCGCTGGAGGAGAGGGTTGGCCCCCACGCGCCATCGCCGCTGGATCCGTCGTGGGGGGGCGTCGACTGCCGGGAAGTGAAGAGAAGGGAGGGCGAGCGCCAGCCAGGGAGCACTGAGTGTGCGGCGGCTGCTGTGGAATGAGGAGAGGAGAAAAGAGTGGAGTAGTTAGGGTTTGTGATTTGGTTTATATATCAGAGTGGTAGTGGGCTGGTGTGGGCTCATGGGCTGGGCCTAATTTATTGAGGCGGTTGTATTATAGTAAACCGCCTCGGTTAATGATTTACCGAGGCGGTTGCTTTAGGATGACCGTCTCCGTTAATGTAGATTAATCGAGGCGGTTATTTTAAAATTAACCACCTCGATTAATCTATTTTACGAGGCGGTTTTTATAACCGCTTCGGTTAATGAAAAATAAGCGCCTCGGTTATTGCTAGGCATTAACCGAGGCGGTTTTTAGGGCCAACCGCCTCCGAGACTCATTTCAATGTGCCTTGGAAAAGATTTTTTTGTAGTAGTGCAAGGAAAGAGAAGGGCGGTGACGTGGGCCGCAACCACCCCAAACCCCTAGATGGGGGCGCCGCTCCTCCCTGCGGGACCCACGTCCGCGTGCGTTTATATTAATTAAATATTAAATATTTATTAGAAATATTTCAGAATATTAGGTAAATTTGTGAAAAGGAAGGTTCCAATCGATAAGGTTCCTTGCCTTTTAAAGTCCAATCGAGACTATAAATATAGGGATATTGTACTTAGGATCGGTTAAGAAAGTAATTGGGTTAATTCCGTTATTCCCTCCTTTCTCTCTCGCTCACGCCCTTTCCCTCCCCCCCCCTCTGCCCCATGCCCACGCCGCCGCCGCCTGCTACTACCGCCGGCACCCCTCCCTAGGGGCGCAGCCCTAGGGTGCCGCCACCCCTAGCGCCGCCCACTCCTCCTCCCTCTCCTTCCAATCCTCTAGCCCAAATCTACCCTCCCGCTGTGTGTGTTACAAAAACTGTATCATTGTCAAGTATTTGTATCTTGGAATAAGTTTATTATATACCATAAATCAAATTAAGATATTAATTAAATACCGTAAATTATATTCGTACAGGTTAGTGTCATCTCTCTCATTTCCTCCCCTTCCTTCGCGGCAAGGAGACAGACGAGCAAGTGGGCAGCTGGCGCACCCTATGCGGCCGTGGAGACAGCATGTGCTACTGTAGCAGGGGATCACACCATACAGTATGTGACCTGGGATGGAACCCAAAAATTAACCGAACCTTATAGTATTAAAGGGAGAGATTTTTTTGGCTCAACTACCAAGAACCATGCATTGTGCCTTGGTAATAGTGTGTGCAGTGCGCGAAGGCTAACCTCTCTAGAACCTTTGCTCCACCAAAGCTGTTTTGCAACCATGCTGGGTCTGAGGACCCCAACAGTCCTGACTTGCGAATTTTGAGGAGGTGTTTTGGGGATTACTTCTTCATGATGTTGTTAATCTATGGTTAAAATATCACAATTTTTGGAGACCATCAGAATCAGAGTGAGTTTTGCCTTTTTCTTCTATATTCACTCGTGTTGAAAATTGCATGTGGTTTTCTTCATTCTTTGCACATTATGCTTCCGCACTTTATTCCTACTTGATCTTAGCAAAAGCAAGAAAAAATCATAAAAAATCAAATTTCTAGTGACTTTCAACATGTTTAGCCTGCTGGCTACACCTAGAACCAAACAGCCTCTAGGTCTAGGTGTAGTAGCCATGACCTGGCTCACGGGTCGGATGCAGGCGGGACGGGTTGCGACGGCCCGCGTCATGTCCGCACAAGTCGCATGCACTCTTGCGGTCTCTCGCGACGGCCCACATACTGCCGCAAAGCTGATGCGGGCTCACGCGGCAACCCGTATGCAGCCGCCACAGAGCCTGATTCCGGAATCCTTGAGAAGTCCTTGTGCTCCTCGCCGCCGTTGCTCTCCACAATGCGCCGCGAAGTCGTCGAACCATGTCCACCGTCCTTCAACCCCCAGCGTCTTTTGCCGTCGCCGCCGACGGACGTCGGACGCGAAAAAACTTCAGCGCAGCTCCCCCGCCGGAGATGCGACCGTCTCATGGCAAAACCTTCTAAATTATATGGCCCACAAGCACGACATTGTCCCTAAGACCTCACGTCGGCTATGCTTGTACACCACATAACCTAGAATGTTACGTCGGGTGGAACCCCGATAAACCATGATTCCTCCGGGCTCGATACTTACGAGAGACATCACAAGATTACAACGACTTTCATACAAAAATACCGGAGTAGCGGAAGACTTACAATAACTTAATTTACAAAACTTTTGTAAAACTTATACAAACAGTATTATTATTACAAGGCAAATGGAAGTATCATTATATAACTTTATTACAAACCAGTCAACAAAAGTGTCCTGCCCAAAGGCCACACAACCTATTCCTCATCCGATCCTTCTTCGATAACCGTCATACAACAAGGGCCGTAGCACACTTGTTCATACGGTTCACCTGCAACGGGGATTTAACAAACCCTGAGTACAAAAAGTACTCCGCAAGACTTACCTGACCAAAAAAAATTGGGGAGAAGACTCAGGAATGCTGGCTAATAGGAATCAAGGTGAGGCTTTAGCAAGAATCAAAGACACATTTGCCAAAAGCAACTAAAGTTGATCCTTACTTTTCATTTTGATTATCTTGCTCTATAACAAACACTTATCATCCATGTAACAATTTCAAAACTTTCCAGTCTCAACTACTTTCATCATTACTACGATGCTGACGCTTGATCAAGTCTCCCATATCGTGGAGCAACGACGATTCGAATCGCTTTATATACCTAGCTGGGGCTTTCTAGCCACACGATGTATGCAGGACCAAACATCTCACATACATCAACTCACGCTAGCATTTCTCCCTGCCAGAACGGGTCCTAGCCACGAGAGTACAGTACCCTATCTCCCTACGTCATCAGTCTAACCATCAACGGTGCGCTCGTAGTGTGGGTACACGCTACTTCCCGTCCCGGTTGTCCGTTCTTGCATGAATCATACAAGGGAGCTTACCGCCATTAGCATGCGACTAGTACTATCCAATAACCCTCTTGACCACAGGATCACCACAACAAACGGTCCTTAACCGACACAAGTGGACGACACTACACCAGGGCACTAGTCCATCCTGATGCAAGTCACTCCACCGGCGTCTCGATTTACTCATCATGTTCTTGTGCGTACCCTTGACCCGGCCAAGGTGAAGGGTAGGCGATAAGCAACATCAAGTTTTGAATACTTTCTCAGAGATGATATTGTTATCAACCTTTAAAACATTTCACAAAAGCCTACGCTAGTAGCAGGACTAAGCATGTACTAAACATTTTCGAAATCAAAACAGGTATCCAGGATAGTATCATAAGGTACGGTAAATGCATCAAATAGGATAGCACACAACTCCTACACGTAATGCATCATATCTTCCACATGAAATCATAAAGACTTTCGAAATTCAAGGCAGGGTTTGAATGCATCCGGGGCTTGCCTTAGGGCTCGATGAAGTGAGGTTCGGGGATAGCACTGCCAGGATCTGAACCAACCTCCTCGCACTGGACACCTTCTTCAGAAACGGGAGTCGGATCAACTCCCTCCTCGGACGGCGCATGTAACACCCCGGTGTTACGTTAAGCAAAACCTGCCATGTCATCATCATCATTGCATGAGCATTCATGATTAGAAAACCCTAATTCAAACAATTAAAATAAGTTTACGATTCTAGGGCGTTGTTTGAGCTCCTTTGTATTACATGTGCTTATGTTATAATTTGAATCCTGCTCACATGTTGGATTTCTTAAATAAAAACCAATCAATTAAAATTAACCGTGATGTTTGCAAGTGCTTGGCTAACCCTGACTCTCACCTTAAACAAGTTTTCTAAATCAAATGAGGTGCAAGAGAGAACCAAGTTTGAAATTGGCATTCAATTCCCAAATCCTAGCTTGAGAGGCTAAGTGTTGGAATTGGAATATCACTTTCAAATTTGGTGAGCTAACCATGATTGATTTTATAAATAAAAGTTGCCAACCAATGGCACCTTTTGAAAGTATAAACTTTGTACTTTGAAAGTGTACTATTGGTTGGGTTTGAAAAAGTGCCACATCATCATAATTTATTTGCCCAAAGATTCAATTTGAAAATCATTTCAAAAAAGGGAGATTTTCAAAGTGTTTTTACCCCCTTCATAATTTCACCTCAAAATATTCAAAATTTGGGAAAAACTCCAAAATACAGTTTGTGCATCTCTTTGAGCTCTACAACTTTGGTATACAAAGTTTTTCAAGTTTTTGAATAAAAATTGGAGTAATTTTAAAAGTACTTTGAATTTCAAATTTTCTCCTTTTAAGTTTTAAACTACAATTCAAAAATTATTGGGTTTCATGAAAAATTTCCTAAATGAAAGTTGTAGGTCTTGAGAAATAGAACAACTTTTATTTTTGGAGATTTTCATCTTTTATTAAGAATTTGAAAGTAATTTTGAAATCCCCAAAGTTAGAGTTTTGTCCCTTTTCAAATTTGGAATTCAAATTCAAAAAACTAATTTGATTCTGCCCAAACTCCTTAAATCAAAGTTGTAGAGCTGGAAAAGTTACACAATTGATATTTTGGAAGATTTTTGTGAACAGTTCAAATTTTTGGATTAATTTTGAAATTGAAAAAAAAATAGGTGTCCCCGCTACGGTAGAGGTACAGGGGGGCGCCCATGCCGGACGGTCGGCCGGCGGCCGTGGCGGTTCTCGCGTCTTCCCCCCGCTTTTCCCGCGACGTCGACCAGCTCACGGCCGTCGCGAAGCTGCCTCTACCTCCACGACCCACACTTTCCCTATAAAAGCCATCGTCGACGGCGTATTCCATTTTTTCTTTCCCCAACTTTGCTCACCGCCGACCACCGCCATCCCTCCGTCCAATTCCCGCAATACACTCGCCCACGGTTTCAATAGCTCGCACGCAGCTCCGCGGCTTCTTTTGCGCACGCCCCGAGCCATCGGTCGCTTTGCAAGACCATTCGAGTCGATCCAGCGCCCGTCGTCTTCTTCTTTCGGTCAATCGCCGCCGCCGTGGTGAGCCACCGCCGTCGCGCCTTCCTCCGTCCCGCTCGGGTTGTTTTTTGCGTCGCGTCGGGTTCGCCATGGTGTGCTGAGCACGCTGGTATGTTTAGTTTCGGCGGAGGGGCTCGGGGAAGCTTGGTCGTCGGGGGCAGCGCCGGGAGAGCCGCCCGGCGTCCTCGGCGTAGGTGCTCCGGCGATCAAACGGGCCAAGTAGTAGGTCGTTGGGTGCGGTGTTACATGAGGAAGTCGTCGGTGCGGGTTGGTTTTACGGAGAAGCAGCACCGGCGAAGAACGGTGTCCGGCCGTGCCGCACTGCTCACCGGGGGGAAGAAGGGAGCGGGAGGAAGAAAAGGGGGGCGACAGGCGGGGCCCGCCTGCCGTCGGCCAGGGAGAGGGGGCGCGCCGCGCCTTGGCGCGTGGTCTTGCGCGTAAAGCCGGGCCGTGCGGGCCGATGGGCCGCATGATGAGCCCAAATAAGGAATGGAATCCTTTTTCTTTTTCAATTTAAATTCCCAAGCACCGATTTCACCTTTTTTGATGTAATTTATTTTGGGCAAATAAAATTGTGAGAAAAATATGTGAGTGCTCTCCATAATATGCTCTGTCCATGAAAAATACTAACTCTGAGTTTCCAATAAAATTTAATTGTGCTTTAATTTGCTCCTTTAATTAAGAAATGCAATTTCCATGATTTTTAATAATTAAAATATAAGTCCAAAAATTATGAAATTTATTTTGTGTGCTAATTAGATGATAATGATCTTAATTATGAAGTTTGATCCTGTTTTGATTAAGTTTAGTATTACACCTAATTAATACCTGTTTAATTATTGTTTAATTAGTTAATTCTTTAATTAATTAGGGTTTAATTAATTTTCCCAATTAGCAAGTTAATTAGTGGCTTTCAACGACTGTAAAAATGGTCAATAAATTAGTAATCACCTCTAATCACCATTAGGGTTGTTTGATTTTGGGATTTAGTGATGACCCTAGGTCATTAACCCTAATGACCTTCGGTATTTCATGTTGATTGTGTATCGCTAGTCCGTCGTCGTCGACGCTAGTTATACCTTATTAGTGTAAGGTTACCATGAAGGGAAGTTGTACTCAAGGTCGGTTAAGAATCGTTGCATCGTTATTGCATGATCGTTCATTCACTGCATTGTAATCATGCATTCTCTATCGTGTAGCTGTCGAATCTGAGGAGGGAGTCGAGCCGTCTCTTGTTCCCGAAGAGGTTGGATCTGCTCCTGGTGATTGGATAGCTGAGCCTCACTTCTCCGAGCCCCAAGGCAAGCCCCGGATGCATTCAAACCCTGCCTTGTATTTCGAAAAGTTTTTTTTTTATGATTTCATGTGATGATACTGCATTAGGTGTAGGAGTTGTGTGTTACCCTACTTGATGCATTTACCATACCTTGATATATTATCCTGGATACCTGTTTTGATTTCGAAATGCTTAGTATGCGCTTAGTCTTGCTACTAGTGTAGGGTTTTGATAAGTCAAGCTTACAAAGGTGTGATCACAATGATCCCCGATGGGAATTTATAAAAACTCGATGTTGCTTGTCGCCTACCTCTCACCTTGGCCGGGTTAGGGGTACGCACAAGAACATGATGATGAGTAACTTGAGACGTCGGTGGAGTGACTTGCATCAGGAGGGGCTATTGCCCCGGTGTAGTGTCGCCCACTTGCGTCGGTTAAGGACCGTCCGTTGTTTGGCCCCGGGATCACGAGGTTATTGGATAGTACCGGTCACATGCTAATGGCGATAAGCTCCGCTTGGACTATTCGTTACTAAAACGGATAGTAGCGTGTACCCATCCTACGATGCGCACCGCCCGGCGTGACCGAGCGGCCGTAGGGAGGTGGTGTACTGTATACCCGTTTTAGTATGGAGAAATCTGAGTGTTGAGTTGATGTATGTAAGATCATGGGTCCTGCACACATCGTGTGGCTAGGAAGCCCCCACCGGGTATATTAAGCGATTCGAATCGTCGTGTGCTCCACGATATGGGAGCCGTGATCCGAGTCCCGGCATCGTAGTAACAATGAAAGAGAGAGAAAGGAAAGGTTTTGAATCCGTCATGTTGTTGACAAGTGGGTGATACATTAAGGACTTGGCTTAGTCTTTTTTTAGCAAAAAGAGTCTTTGATCTTGCTAAAGCCTCACCTTGATTCCTATTAGCCAAAGATTCCCCGGTCTTCTCCCCAATTTTTGGTCGGGTAAGTCTTGCGGAGTACTTTTTGTACTCGGGGTTTGTTCAACCCCAAGCGGGTGAACCGCGTGGGCAAGCGTGCTACGGCCCTTGCTGCATGACGGTTGTTGAAGAAGTGTCTGAGGAAGAGTGAATTGAGTGGCCTTTGGGCAGGGCAACTTTTGTTGCGTGGCTTGTAATAAAGTGCAGTAATGATACTTCCGCTTGGGTTGTAAATAATACTCTGGTTTGTATAAGTTTTACAAAATGTTTGTAAATTAAGTTATTGTAAGTCTTCCGCTACTCGTATTTTGTATGAAAGCCGTTGTAATACTGTGATGTCTCTGCAAGTATCGATCCTGGGTGATTGTGGTTTATCGGGGATCCACCCGACGGGACATTCTAGGTTATATGGTGTATAAGCATGGTTGATCGAGGTCTTAAGGACAAGGTCGGTGCTTGTGGGCCATATAATTTAGAAGGTTACGCCCAACAAAAACTACACGATTGAAATGCATGATCACAATGCGATAATAAAAACATGCGATAATGATGCAACGACAACTAGTCTATCTTGAGTACAACTTTCCTTCACGGTAACGTTGCATTACAGAGGTATAACTAGCGTCGACGACGACGGACTAACGATACGCAATCAACATGAAATGCCGAAGGTCATTAGGGTTAATGACCTAGGGTCATCACTTAATCTCAAAATCAAGCAACCTTAATAGTGATTAAGGTTAATTACTAATTTATTAACCATTTTTACAGTTGTTGAAAGCCACTAATCAACTTGCTAATTGAAGATTAATTAAACCCTAATTAATCAAAGAATTAATTAATTAAACATTAACTAATTGAGGTATTAATTAAGCATAATACAAAAATTAATCAAAACAGGATCAAACTTCATAATTAAGATCATCATCAGCTAATTAGTACACAAAACAAAACTCATGATTTTTGGACTTATATTTTAATTATTAAAAATCATGGAAGTGGCATTTATTAATTAAAAAAGAGCAATTTTAACTATAGCTAAAACTTACTGAAAATCCCAAGTTAGTATTTTTTCTCTACACAGAGCATATTACAAGGAACACACATATATTTTTATTGCATTTTTATCTGCCAAAATAAAATTATAGCAAAAAGATGAAAATCATTTTCAGAAAAAACATAAAAGAAAAAAGAAAAAACACATCTCTTCTTCCCCGAGGGCTACTTTGTGTGGCCCAAACAGCCAGCAGCGCCCGCCGGACGCGGCCCACGTGCCCCGCCCGCCCCCCCGCCTCTCCCTCTCTCTCTCTCTCTCTCGACGACGACGGCCCCCGCGTGTCGGTTTCATCTTCCTCCCTCCTCTTCCTCCGCTTAAAACCGGCAAAGGCGGGCGCCAATGGCGCTCCGCGCCGACGACTAAGAAAAACGCCGACTCCACCACGCCCTTCCCCACACTACGACGAGCACAGCGAGCTACTTAACGAGGGCAAACGGTGACCGGAGAGGTTACACCGACGATCGCGGTGGCGTGACCACGCGGCACGCGACGGCGCAACGGTGTTCCGGCTAAACGACGACTCTTCTAGCACAACCAACATCCCTACAAGATTCAGGGACTCACCCCGACTTCAAAACAAGGACGCAGCAGGATTGGAGAGGGGCGGAGGGTGCTTGATGGCGGTTGCAGCAGCTGCGGCGGCGTGAAAGCTGCGGCGAGACGGCGTTCTTGCGCGTCGAGACGTCGACTGCTAAAAGGAAAGGTCGATAGTCATCAGTAACGAGCAGCGGAGCTAGGACAAAAGAAAGGAGATGACGAGCGGCTACCCACTGCTCTGGCAACGGTGTGAAACTCACGGCGGCGATGATGGCCGGCCGTGGAGAAGATGACGACGGCAAGGCGATTCCGACGACCAAAGATCACGATTGGTGGCTCGTTGGATTCGCAAGGGGATGACGGAGCTGGTGGCAAGCTATTGGGAACAAAGAACAAGTGTGGTGTGTGAATTTGCAGAGGCAAGCAACGGCGGCCGGCGGTGACAGTGGGAAGGAAAAGAGGAAATCGACGGTCGTCAGTGGGTTTTATAAGGCAAGCACGGTGCGGTGAGGTGGCCAGCAACTTCACGAAGGCGTGGCGGTGGACGGCGGCGCGTGAAATCCACGGAAGGCGCGGGAACGGCCACGGCGGCGCCGGTGAGTCAGCCGGCATGGGCACCCCCCTGTTCATGCACTGTAGCAGTGCCACCTTTTCCTTTTACTTTCAAAATTATTTTCAAAAATCGAACTGTACATAAAAATATCCCAAAATACAGATTGCTCAAAATTTTATGCTCTACAACTTTCATTAAAGGAGTTTTGTCAGATTCAAACTGGTTTTTGAATTTGAATTTCAAATTTGAAAATAAAGTAAAACCCTAACTTTGAAGGAATTCAAAATTACTTTTAAATTTTGAATAAAAGATGAAAATCTCCCAAAATAAAAGTTGTTCCATTTCTCAAGATATACAGCTTTCATTTAGAAAGTTTTTCATAAAACTGAATAGATTTTGAATTGAGTTTAAAATGCCAAAAGGGGACAATTCCCAATTTGGAGAACTTTTGAAATTACTTCAAATTTTATTCAAAAACTTGAAAAACTTTATATACCAAAGTTGTAGAACTCAAAGAGATATACAAACTGTATTTTTGGAGTTTTCCTAAATTTTGAATATTTTGAGATAAAATTGAAAAGGGGGCAGTTTCACTTTGAATTTCAAGCTTTTGAAAAGGATTTTCAAATTGAATCTTTGGGCAATTAATTAATGATGTTGTGACACTTTTCAAACCCGAACAATGACATACTTTCAAAGTACAAAGTTCATACTTTGAAATGGTGCCAAAGTTTGGTAACTTTTATTAACAAAATTAATTATGGTTAGCTCCTCAAAATTGAAAGTGAAATTCAAATTCCAACACTTAGCCACTCGAGCTAGGGTTTGAGATTTGAACTCCAAATTCAAATTTGATTCTTCCTTGCACCTCATTTGACTTGTAAAACATGTTTGATGTGTGAGTCAAGGTTAGCCAAACACTTGTTGGTTGCTTTTATAAAAAAAAATAAACATGTGAATGGAATTTAAATGGTAAACACATACAAATGTGAAATAAAAGAGCTCAAACAACCCTAGAATTAAATAAACTCATTTTAGTTGTATTCATTAGAGTTCTCTAATGATGAATGCTTATGCAATGATGATGATGACATGGCAGGTTTAGGCTAACGTAACACCAGAGGTGTTACACCGTCCCATCCAAGTCACGGTCGAAGACTCGAAGTGGCTGAAGATCTTGCGGACCTACGGGACATGCCCGAGGGCTGAGGATGACAAGGATGCTGATGACGACGACTCGACGAGTCCGGGCGGCGACGACCGCGGTGGCCTTGGGCCGCAGAACAAGTCGGACAGGCTCGGCTTTTGTTTTGTTGTTGCCCCCGTCGCCATATACGCAAGCTCTCCCGGAGAACAGGCTAGAGCGTCTGGGGATCATGACGGCGGACATCCACGCAGACACTCTTTGCGGCCGGCTGCCGTGCGTACACCACGCGCATGATGTAGAGACGGCGACGACGAGCTGCGTGAGCTGGACTCCATGATAAGTCCAGCCACGATGAAGCGACGCCTTGTGGTCTTCGGCGGACAACGCAGGCCTCTGGCGGGCTTGGAAGTCTAACCCACAAGTCCACAACAGTAATCCCAACTAATCCGCGTGAGCCACAAACACAGTCTTGCGGGGCGGGTCTTGCGGGTTGCGGTAACTACCCGCCCCGCCTGCAAGCTGACTCACGGGTGCTATGCAGGTTGGGATGTGCGGCAGCACCTAGGTGCAGTAGCCAGCATCCCCTTCCAAAGAAGGGAAATGGGTGCTGTGAAAAAACAGAAAAGAAGGGAAATAGGAACATGCCACTGTCGTATAAAGGGTGGATCCATCACTTTTGATGCCAGTCACGTCCATTTAATAGATAAATTAAAGTTGTACTACTCCATTTGTTCCTGAAAGTTTCAGCTCCTAAAATCCGTGCCAAAATTTTTTTAAGTTCGACTAATTTTATAGAAAAAAATATCAATATCTATGACATAAAATGAGTATCTTATGAAAATATATTATACAATACTATAAATCTTAGTGTTTTTCTAGAAGGTCGGTCAAAGTTCAAAAAATTTGACTTAATAAGAGTCTAGAAGTTAAAGCTTTTAGAGACAATGGAGTAGCTTCCAAGACAAATGCACGGATGTTGTTGGGCCTTGCCAAACCACCGCTGACCTGCTCCAATAGTAATTAGCGTGATAAACAGGACACGTGACAGTGTATTTTGACACATTGCATCATGGGATACCGGCATGCAACCAACTTATGCAGCCAATAAATTAGGGCCTATGGTACGTATCGCGTAAAAAGAAGCAGGCCTATGGTAAACCTGAAAAGGCTCTCGTATATACTATACTCTACCTGTTTTTGAATAAATAGTTTTTAGCACACAATTTTGTTTAAAAATAAAATCAATCTCTAGGAGACAGAATGCTCCATTGGCCCATTTATTTCCTGGAAGTCCCCTCGCATTTACTGCATCCCTCTTTTCTACCTCTTTTCCAACAATCTAGCAGACTTGAGTTTCTGCCACTAGATGGTTGTAGTAAATGCTATAATGACTGCACAACTTTAATAATTTTGCAACTAACTAATTAACAAAGGGTAGTACTCCCTCGATACTGGTAATTCAAGTCGTTTTGTATAAGACTTGAGTCAATTATTCTGAATAAATTACAAATAATTTTTATTTTGGAAATACAAAGACCATATGAATAGATTTTTTTGAAAAGTACTTTCATAAATATACATATCAATTTTTAGCAAATATTTTTTGTTAAAATACAAAGTCAAAGTTATGTTTTAAAGACCGTGTCGCTATTCAAAACGACTCCTTTTAGCAACCTGAAGAGAGTATGTTTTTCTCTATCATACTAATCAATCCTAAACTTGCTAAGAATCTATTTATGTAGAGACAGAGGGAGTAGATTGACTTTTGAATGAATGCATGAACATTATCTCACAACTCAACAAAAGCACCTTCAAACATGCTTCCTGCTTATAGAATGCAAATACAACTTCTGTTTCCTACAATCAAAATCAAATGTTCGTAGACTAGCTGGACAACTTCGGACAGGGAATCTCTTGTTGCTAGACTAGCTGGACAAGCAGGAAGTGGCGGGCATGCAGGCCGTAGGACCACAAAGCATGGGAATCTCCTACACGAAGGTGCAAGCAGAGGAAGGTGCACTGGTGGTGCAGTAATAAGGCCCTACCTAGGACCAGGAAAACAGAGGTAATAACATTGAATCGATCACCACGAAAAATCAGACGCTAGATCGATTAGTTCGAGCTGAGATCAGCACTAAAAAACGTTTGGGTGGGCCCTGATCCAACGGACACGTAGGACACAAGTTAGGTCAGTGTTTTCCTTTATTTTGTGAGATTATGGATAGGAAATTATGGCATGAGCTCACTGATGCACTGGCCGGGTCAGGTGGTCCATAATGAGGTTAACTATATATAGTAAAAAGAATCGCTATATATATAGTAAAAGGTGGCTAAACAGTACTAAACACAGTGCATGAACGGTACAGTGTGTGGCGTGGTTCAACAGTCACAAACAGTAGTCAAACAATGCAAAATGTTGAACAATGTTTGGACACAGTGAAATGAGCAGTAGTACAGTACTGTTTGAGGTCCTCGGCAGCCTAGTACTCTCTATGTTCTAGGATTTTACAGAGACGTAGTATTAGTATGATGGAGGGGAAATGACATTACACCCTTATTTATTAGGGTGTTTGCCTTAAAATAGGGATTTAGATACAACCACCCACAACAACAGGGTATACACACATAATTATGGGACCAGATGCATGCACCTAGATTAGTTGTCATCGCTATAGTCTGAATAAAATATGCATCAATACGTGCTTAACCACGCCAATAGATCAATGACATCTGTTGGGACAAATTTGAACCGTACTCCCTCCGTCCCATTGAGAACGTCGCCCGGAAAACGTGTTTGTGAGGGGGGTACGGTTTTCCAACGACAAACTCCATGGGACGGAGGGAGTAGGATGTTAAGTTTTCTGGGACTGACATGTGCTGCAGAGATTCTCCCCAAGAGAGCTAGCTAAGCTAGTCGTCTATATATACGCACGTCTGCATATATGTTGAGATCGTCAAGTAAAGCATCCGCCAGAGCCACACAGATCCACCTTTGCAAGCAAATCTAAGCTAGAGAGGTATAGATACATATATAGTTTTATATAAGTTGTGGCCCGTGAAGAGAGATATGGCAACTTGCTTATTATATATAGTACAACAGTGTTCTGGTGCACTGCCTTATTGCCTTGTGCATGCATCATGCATGAATGCTAAAGAGAGATATACTATGCTGCGTAATATGGAATCTAGCTAGTTGGATATGCAGAATGGTTTCTGTGGAGAACTAATAAATCTTGTCTCTATTATTTCGTGTCTCTTCTGGGTCTTTTTTTTTTTTTGCTTGGTGGTACATATTCATGAAAAATGTTCTTGCTGTTAAGTTCGAAAAATGTGCTAGCTCTGCAGCAGTTTGAAGCTAGAGATTCAGAACTGCTTTGATATATGTGTTGTGAAATGGGTTTTTAACTTAATTTGTTTCGCTCACTCTAGCTGCACTGATCGATGTTCTTCACTTCCTCTTGCATTGCATGTGATGAACTGATCGATGATGACAAGCAGCAAGCCGGAGCCGGACCAACCATGGGTTCGTCAGCGCCACTGGCCATTGCGGATATCTGCGACGCCAACTCTCATCTACTCACAAACGGCGAGCTCCGTCCCCTCCCACCCGTCTTCCAGATCTACGGCAGGAAGAAGGCCTTCTCGGGCCCCGTGGTGACGGTCAAGTGCTTCGAGGACAACGTCCTGGTCCGCGAGCTCGTCGCGCAGAAAGGCCACGGCAGGGTCCTGGTGGTGGACGGCTGCGGGAGCCTGCGGAGCGCCATCATCGGCGGCGTCCTGGCCAAGAGGGCGGAGAGCAACGGCTGGGCCGGCGTCGTCATCTACGGCTGCATCAGGGACGTCGACGACGTCAACCTCTGCGACATCGGCATCCGGGCTCTCGGCTCCTACCCTGTCAAGCCAGGCAAGAAGGGCAATGGCGAGAAGCACGTCCCCGTGACCATTGCAGGGACCAGAGTCTGCGAGGGCGACTGGATCTATGCTGACAGCGATGGTATTCTCGTCGCAGCTTCGGAAATGACCGCGTAGATCATTTGTCTGTCTCTGCCATTTGTTATTTGTCATGCATGCATATGGGGTCTCCGTTTAATCCAGTTTGTTCGTCACTAGTAGTCACGCCAACAAAAACGCGTGTATCACGCCCAAATCGTCATACGTTTATGTCATATATGTTGGGTTCTGTTAATAGTTTGGATCTCGATCGATCATAAATAAATGTACCAGTAATTTAGCTGAGACCTCAGCATTATTTGCATTTCCCTGCAAATAAGCAAGTTTTAGCTTCTTTTAGTTGTATGCATGCATATCTGTCTCAACTTGCAATAAGACCCCGGTGTTGGATCACAGGACTACCAAGACTTTATATATATGTACACTTGTGGAAACTTTGTATTAATTTGATTCCTTCAGTTTATTATAAATGCTTCAACCAATGGTATCTGTTTGTGGCTTATGGTCACTATGTTTTTTTTTTACCTCTTCTCTTTTCCTAAGAGGAAGGTAGTATTCAATATTAGTGATGTATGGTTCTGTAACAAGATATAGATAACAAAGCAAGTGACACCAAGAGATTCCTGGGAGCAAGTGACAGCAAGAGATTCCTGGGACTATCATGTACCTGCTTTTATTTTGTGGATTTTCCGGATTTGTTTCATATAGTAAGTACGTATCAAGGAATTACTTATAGGACCTCAACATCTCAAACCTTCTCCACCTACTTAGGGACAAGACGAAATCACCGGGGATGTCAAGAATTACCATCGGTTGGACCACCCCATGCAGAGTCATGGGTTGTTAGGCCAAGCAACTAGTACAACAACTATACAAGATGTTGCAATCATTGCTACATAAATGATTTCATGAGACACTTTCCAATCATTAGAAGAGGTTTGGTCACAAAATTCAACTGTCTTCATGAGAATTTTCAGAGACAAGACGTTTTGTCTACGGAGGCGGTCAGAAACTACCCATCTTCTAAAATAAAATAGATTTATGGAGATAGTAAAAAAAAAACTATACACCTCTTAAAATGGATTTATAGAAGCTAGCCTCCTGGAGACGAACCTCTTAAGAGGCCCATCTCATAAAAAGACCTGAGGCCCAACTGGAGGGCTAAAATCGACTCAATTCTAACTTGAGATATTGTGGGAACTTCAGGAGGGCCTCTAGTTCCAGTTATATGATTGGCGGATTTATTTTCATATTAAACTATAGTTTATTACAACTATAATCTTTATGGAGGCAATCATTTTAGGCCGATGCCTTAAAACGGTTTCATTAATACACGGAGATGGGCAGCTTAACACGTCCACCTCCATTATGGTCTCAAAAAACACAAAACCAAAAGATTGAGATTTCCAAGAATGGACACAATTACCTAAATGACTTAAAATAAAAAAATTGTCAATAGTAAATATATAGTTCAAGTCGACCACTGCAACTTTGGTATTAACTATTTAAACGTTCGAGATCATTTAGAAATTCTATATTTTATATTTTAAAATCTATAATCTTGGACACATATTTGAGCCTGTAAACGACTTCCAAGAATAATAAAAAAAAAAGACAAAAACTATAAGGTTGTTGATTCTATTGAGAACTATAACTTTTATATCGCTCATGTCAACATCTTACACATTGTTTGATAATTTTAAAACTTTCCTTTTATTATATACATACAAAACTAGTAAAAAATAAAGGATGCTGCTACCATATACCATCCTTATCACTAGAGCCCAAACGCTGGCCCACGAAGCGTTGCCCTGCCCACCTTATCGCTAGAGCTTAGAGAGCCCAACACCGGCCCAGCTACCTACCTTCCCACTGGCATGGGTCGGCAGGCTCGTGAGTCATGACCTCTCGTATCCTCCGCCGACGCCGGCGCCGCCGACTGCCGA
Organism: Chrysopogon serrulatus; assembly: GCA_015844335.1. Classification (NCBI taxonomy): domain Eukaryota; kingdom Viridiplantae; phylum Streptophyta; class Magnoliopsida; order Poales; family Poaceae; genus Chrysopogon; species Chrysopogon serrulatus. The sequence goes on along the minus strand of JADLZL010002086.1, from coordinate 1,903 downwards.
CCACCCTGCCGTCCCTGAACCCCGCCACCTCTGCCTCCCCCTGGTACAATCACCGGCTCTTCTTCCTGCCCCGGTGCCCCCTCTCTCTGTCGCTGAAATGAGGTTAAAAAGAAAAGTAAAATCCTGTGGAAGAAAGGGTGGTTTGGTTGGATGCTCCCACGACTCACCCTCACTTACAGAAATTCTCTGCAAGTGCAGCTGCAGGAACACTAGGCCTTGTTCGGTTGGAGGAGAGAGAGTGAAATTCGCAACTGTAGCACTTTCGTTTGTATTTGGTAAATATTGTCCAATCATGCCCCAACTATGTTCAAAAGATTCGTCTCGTGATTTACAACTAAACTGTGCAATTAGTTATTTTTTTACTTATATTTAGTACTCCATATATGCGGGTAAAAACTTGATGTGATGAAGAGAGAGTGAAAAAAGTTGTAAAGAGAACAAGGGCTAGAGCACATTGTGGCGTTGAGGTTTTGCCTCCCCATCTCTCACCGGTCACCTCTGATGAACTGTAGGAACTGGTACGTTTCTTTTGTACTACACTAGTACTACTTTCATTTCTTCTGACGTGACAAGGTCAAATTGTCCACTTTTTTTGTCCCAAATTGAATGTCAACAATTCGAACTGCCCATGCTCTGATTCAGTGGACTCAAATTACGCTAGTCATGGAACGGAAGCCTGTGGACTGGAAGGAGAAGGACATATTCATGACTCTAAAATCTGCTAAGGAAACTTCTGTATTCAGATTATTAACTATAAGCGCATTGAAATTTGAAAGCTTGCAACAAGGAGCCGCACAGGTCAACATCATGATGTCCTATCGTCAGCTCAAGATTTACTTGGCAGACATAACATTTTCTTGGCCCTTTGGCAAACTAAGTATGATATTAATTTCCTTGGCGAAAATTATCATTGAAAGCCAAAATCACCAAGGAAATTAAATCATCCTTGAGTACCAAAACCACCAAGGAAACTAATTTTCCTAGCTTGTCTTCTATCCTCGAGTGAATTTGATTGATGATTTATGGCCAAGGATCATTTCCTCAGCAATTTAAGTCCTTCCCTTAATGGATTTGGGCAGTCAAGGAAATTTGGGATTGTTGTTGTAGTTGTATCTCTTGTGTAGCCGAGTAGCCTTAGCATGAGTAGTTGTTTTACTTTTGTTATCTCCATTAGTTGCTAGTTTGTATCAGTAGCTTGGTTGTGCGCTCTAGCGTAGATTACTTCTCTTGCTACTAGAATTGTTTAAAGAGCATGCTTTGTGGTGAATAGGCTAGGCAAGCAGTGGCTATTAGGTTACTGTTTTAATGTAACCACTTTGTTTTAATGTTGGGTCTGTATAGAGTTTTTAAAGAGGCTATTCAATCTCCTTCTTCCTCCTAGCCATTCTAAGTCTTTATACTAAGACAGTTACCCCATAAATCGATGATTATTAATAGAGATGGATGTCTTAGGATATCTACCAATTTAAACCTATTTTTAGAGAGGGTTAATTTTTTAAGTATCTTCCAAAATTATTTAAAAAAGTTGTCAGATAATGTTGTCACCTAAATAAAAATCTATGCATCATAAAATTATTTTTATAGCAGTGGAAAACTAGGCTAAAAAGTAGAAAAGTGCAAAATTGCATTGAAAATGGATTGATTGTATGTTCGTTCAATTGGCCTGCACCCCCTCAACTATTTAGAGCATAACAACTCTTGTCTACAATAACTCGAAAACAACTCCCTCCAAACGCATGGGATTGTCTCCAACTAGTTCTCCATGCAGGGAATGCATTTGCACACAAACAAGCCATATTCGGCTTGCAATAGATAAGAATCTGAATGAAACATAGAAAAATAATCTAAGCAAATATGAGATTTTCTTATCACCTAATAGTCAATCTAGTAGTGATCACAAGAT
>JADLZL010002085.1:0-40890 GCA_015844335.1 Chrysopogon serrulatus | reverse complement strand
CCAACGGAAGGATCGTAGTCCATGGCAACAAGGGATTCAGAAGTCTGAAATATTTCTCCCTGTATATCAGTTGTTGTGGGACCTCGCTGGAGTTTGAAGCAAGGTCAATGCCAAAGCTTGAGCACGTGAAGCTTGAGTTAGGTATGCATAAGATGGAGTGCCTGAATGGCGGTCCATCTAGTTTGGGCATCCAGCACCTCTCTGCTCTCAGCAAGGTCGAGATCAGAAGTGGTGTCAGGAGGGATGATGGCATGGAAGACAATGATGATAACGCCGCTAGCTGTGTTTCAAGAGCTATAAATGCTGCCATCAAGACACTTCCCAACCATCCTACTGTCAGGCTCGCTACAGGCTATGATACCTGCGCACATTTCGAATCCGTTAGTTCCTTCATACGGAGTAGTCTAGAACAGCAGCACTCTCAGTTGTTGCCTCATATAGTACTAGCTGCAGCTTTAATTAGTTACTTCCATTTAGCAAGTAGCCGTACGTACTTGCCTGTTCAATTAATTAGTTACTTTCGACTTCTCTTCTAGCTGCGGCTTTGTGCATATTGATTTCTTCCATGTAGGACGTACTTGTTCGTCTAATTAAACAACTATATAATCATCTATTACCTCCTAAAAGGTAATATGTAAAATATATATTTATTTAATTTTTTATTTTGTAAAGTAGGATAAATAAGGAAAGTTTTAAGTATACAGATATGTTTTCAGATTTGTTCATACATGCATGAGCCGGTGGATATGGTAATTTTTTTTATTTTGCAACTTTGGACTTGATATATTTTTAATTACCATGTAGTTTTCTATTTAATCTGATACCCTTGAATTTGTATGCAATATAATTTGTATGTGTGATCGCTTCTGATTATGTGTTGCTATACGTGATTACTGTGTAACTCACCCTTTTTTTTAACATAGGTACGTGTACCTGACATGCATGTGTGTGTTTTAGCGTGCGTATGCATCTTGGATGAGTGGAGACGTGACTTAACAATTTAAATGATATTTTATTAAATTGTTAGAAGTTCTAATACTGTTAAAAAAACTATATTAATTTATTGATATTTTGATGGAAGCATCGCACATATTATATGCAAATACAAATTGAATACTTTGAATTTGGATTTATATTTAGATATCAACTTGGTTATACACGCATGTTCATCAGCAGCACGACTCCATTGAAAAGGAAGGTACCACACACGTATGAAAGGAAGGACATGCGCTGATTTCTGTTTCCGTGGATAGGGGATTTGGCAATGTTTAATTTTAATTTTTCTAACTTAATTAATCAATTAATTACTTTAGAAATCTAAAAAATCAAGAGCTCAGATTTATTTAAGATATTACCTCCTACCAGATAAAATATGTACCATACCATTGCCCATTAAACAAAATTTTTTTTACACTTTCTCTTATAGTTATTGTGGAATCTGAATAAAAATTTCCTTGATGGGGCAATATCCGAGTGGCTCAATTTACATGTAAATTAAAGAGGAACATGCAAGCCAACCTCCTGTAGACATTGATCGTTCGATCAACCTGTTTGTTGTTGCTTCTGCATACTCATTTGTTGCAATAGCATTCATACTGATCAAACGTTTTAAATTTGATTAGATTTGTACAAAATATTAACAATATTTATATCTCTAAATGAGTTTATTTTAAAAATAGATTCAACAATCTATCTAATGATGCTAATTATATACATGAAGTATTAATATTTAATTTTTTATCCATTTAGTCAAAGTCGAGTGCGTTTGTAAACCACAGAAAAAAGAAGGGCGGAGGGATGGAATACTCCTTTCTCCCATTTAGCTACTACTCCTGCATGTTTGTTCAGTTAAGTAGTTACTTTCGTTTGTCTTGTTTTTTTTTTTTTTTTACTTTCGTTTTACTTTCGTTTGTCTTGTTTATGTTTCGCTTACACTTCTCTTCTCGATGCGCTAGTGCATATTTATTTGTTCCATCTGGCATATACTTGGTCGTCGTCCAATTAAACAATTCTTGTTTGTTTATTTTTTCACTTGTCTTCCAGGCTTTGTGGGAGATCAATAATGATGAGTGTGATGGGGCAATATCCGAGTGGCTCGAATTTTTGCAAATTAGAAAGGAACATTCAAGCCAAGCTACCAATGGAAAGCCTGAGGTACCAAAGGCCAGAGAAGGGCCCAGTCACTTATGTTTCCTTAACTTGTCACCCTATATTTCACCATGGAACTTCTCATCTTCGTTTTCCAAACAGGTTGAGGAGCATGAGAAGGAAGAAATGGGGCAGGCTGATGAGAAGAAGGGGACACGTGAGCAGATTGATGAGGACAAAGAGACAAATGAAAAATAGAGGAAAATTCACCAGCGGTCATTCAACCTGGCAGCAGGTGCCGCTTAGGTCCCCGTACTTTAAAAATGTGATTTTCGGATCCCTCAACTTGGCTCAAGGTATCATATAGGTCCCGAACTTTCAAAGTGGTCACCGCAGTCCCTAAACTTGGCAGAGGGTGTCATCTAGGTTCCAAATACTATAGCTAATTCAAAAAATTAAAAATATAAAACCACCATGCATGAATCGAATCAGTGGTTTAATTTCTTTAAGCATCTTAACAATTTCAAATTTAAAAAACTCAAAACTAGAAAGTTATATATCTCATCGAGCGCTACAACTATCATATAGAAAGTTTTTTCATTTGATAGCATATAGGAAAGATATGATTTTTTTCTAGGCGACAAGCTCTTTTACGCGATTAAAATTCTGTTGAAAATTTATTTAATTTTTTTGAGCATCTTAGCAACCTTAAATTAAAAAACTCAAAACTATAAAGTTGTAGATCTCATCGAGAGCTACAATTTCTATGTAAAAAAATCATCTTCATTCGAGATCTTATAAAAAAGATACAATTGTTTGAATATTCTATGGATTGTAGCTAAATTAGATTTTCTTTTTTTTTTTTAATTATGTGCCGAATTAGCTACAGTATTTGGGACCTAAATGACACCCTCTATCAAGTTTAGGGACCTGCGGTGATCACTTTGAAAGTCCGGGATCTAGATGACACCTTAAGCCAAGTTAAGGGACCTGAAAATCAAATTTTTAAAGAACGAGGATCTAAGCGGCACCTACTGTCAAGTTGGATGACCGCCAGTGAATTTTCCTCTGAAAAATAACTGGGGCAGTAAGAGGAGGACGGCATAGCACTGGAAAGAATGGCGTATGGCTGTCTGTAGAGGATATTCTGGTGATAAAGGCGTCTTCTGCCTTAGTTTCAACGGAAACAGAGCTTCTACGTTATGCCGGATTGGGTATTAGCTTTGGTGTGGTTTGTGCTGGTCGCAGATTACTGTTAGCTTTCAATAAATCATTGGACCTTGACACACAATAAATGCTTGTTTCACCTTTGCTTATAAGACCCTTTAACTTTTGGATGTGTTTGTTGCACCACATTTTGTAATTATTTGAATTCATCTCATCAGGGATAAGGTTTACCTATGTCGATGGGTTTCAAATTCAAGAACAAACTTTACATTTTGATTTGCTTTCCAATATAAACTCTTTGAGATGAATTAAAGAAGAACTGCGCGTATCTATTTAGAGCACCATCCCCATCCTTAGTAATAGTTCAACAGCAGCACTTACCCTGTGTGGATTAGAAAAGTTGTGCATTTAGATTGTTTCTGGGACATAGACCAATAAATTATCGTGAAAAATATGTATTCGCTTCTATTATCCTCTCTGGTCAGAAACACGGTCCTTCGCTACTAAATTGGAAGTTGGTGAGTGCTGACTGAACTGAGCATGTGTGAATGTGTCACTCACTCCCAAAGTTCCTAGCTTCATTCGAGCTCGCCACCGATGATCACATTGCTAGTCGGCGATGCAGCCAGGTCTGGCCTTGCCATGGTGATGTCGTCGACAGCAAAGACAGTGGAGAGTCGACATGGCCTTGACTTGTCAAGTCGTTGGCGACTAGCGCAAGGCACGGTTGTCTTTCTCGCACTGCCCCAATTTTCTTGGTCATCTCCTCCATGACATGATGGCTGGCGATTAAACCACGGCTGCGGACTGGCTTGGTTGCGACACTTGTATTCGAAATCCATTTAATTAAATTTCCAAGTGACCAAATCCAACCCAAAGAAAAATCTACAATTTTACGACTCTACATGCATACTGTAACCACAGAATTTTTTCCCTATCGACACACCTCAAAGTTCAAAGGCGATAATGAGAGCCTGTCCTGTTCTGTCCGTGTCATTGTCCAACCCAAAGAAAAATCGAGCATCCTGATCCATGTCCAAGTCTAACCCAAAGAAAAATCCCCAGCATGTGCGAGTACTAGTCCCAAACTCGTCGTCTCAATAATTCGTCTGTCCGGACCCACTTGTGGCATTGGTCCTAACCTGCATTTTCTGTCAATCATGTAACTAACTCCCCTGCAGTTAGCCTGCTACTTGTATTCTTCGTTCTGCATTTCATTCCAACTATCTCCAACGCCGTCCACCATATATTCAACACTCGCTCGTTCTTTCGCTTGCATCCAAGCCTGAAATCGCTAATCACCATCGCTGCTCGCTCCCACACACATCTCAGCAGGAGCGAGCGAGTGCTTGTCGGCAGCAGAGCGATGGAGTCTGCTCTAGTTACTGTCTCCACGGGGGTGATGAAACCGCTCCTGTCCAAGCTCACCAATCTCCTGGGAGAAGAGTATGTCAAGATTAAAGGCGTGCACAAGCAGATCAAGTTTCTCAGGGATGAGTTGAGCGCCATGAGTCCCACACTCCTGATGCTCGCAGATGCAGAGCAGCTCGACCCTAATACGAGGGAATGGAGGGACAAGCTACGAGAGCTGGCATATGACTTGGAAGACTGCGTTGATGCCTTCGTGGTTCGTGTTGACCACAAGCGGGATGGGCTTTCGGTCTTCGAATGGTTCTCCCAAGAGCTGAGTAAACTGAAGGCGCGCCGTGACCTCGCCAATCAGATCGAAGAGCTCAAGGCACGTGTAATAGAGACAAGTGACAGACACAAGAGGTATGATCTGGGCCATCTAAATAACAAACCTAGCAGTTCTGCCGTTGATCCCAGGCTGCAGGCGCTCTACGAGGATATTGACAATCTTGTGGGCATCGATGCCCCTAAGAAGCAAATCATTGAGTTGTTAAGCATGGATATGAATGGACGGTCATCCACAAAACTTAAAGTGGTCTCAATTGCTGGTTGTGGAGGTCTTGGTAAGACTACTCTTGCAAAGCAAGTTTATGAGGACATTAAAGGCCGGTTCGAATGTGCAGCTTTCGTGTCGATTTCTCGAACTCCTGATGTCAGAAAGATTCTAATACACCTTGCTGATGGAGTCAAGTGCCCTGGTATCATGACACAGGATGACGATGAGCAACAACTCATTGATAAACTCAGGGGATATCTCCACGACAAAAGGTAAGTGATAAATTAGTGGTTTTGGAATTAATGATAACAACCAGCAAACTATGAATTGGGATGTAGATATTTGTAGCAATACTTCATGCATGAGTCCATTACCTTTTTTTGCGAGAACCAGTCGATTAGTTATTATTATTAGGCCTTTCTGCTGTAGCAAACACATGTAGGGTGTGTTTGATTTTGGGACTGTGTGTGATGGTTTTGACCTATCCCAGTTTTTTAAGTGTTGGGTTGTACGCATCTCATGTTTGGTTTGAGAGATAGAGTTATTCTAATTTTTTGTTTGGTGCGAGGGATAGAGTGGGTTGGGATGGATGATATTTTGAACACTATTAGCTGCTATATATTTACATAGGACCCTGCTGTTATCCACTTTCCTACCTTCTTCCACCTTCCATCATTGAATGGAAGTGTGCCACCCCATGCTGGTCCAGCACTAGTGTGGCACCCTTACCACGTCGCCCAGCGCCGCCCCACCTTGTCCCCGTACCCCCTGCACTACCAATGCTGCTCCGCTCTGTCATGCCCCGTGGTGGCTCGCAAAGCTTGGCTGAGGAGCCCCTGTGCCCTCAGGCGAGAGATTGAGAAGCACGATGTCCATATGGGTCAAACTGATTTACTCATTTCTGAGGTATCGGAGAAACCAGCATCTAGAAGGTAGTTCTACCCGTTCCACCTAACCTCCTATCCAAACATATCTTAGACTAGGTTCAATCCTACCCAACTTAGATGGACCCTTGAACCAAACACACCCATAAAGTAGGGTGTTTGGGGCACCAGGTAGTGGTGAACCTGATTCTCTAATAGTGTGTTTGGTTTGAGGAATAGGTTACTCTATCTTCCCAGACCTTATTGGTCACAAGCTAATAATTAGTACTAGTGTAAAGAACATTGCAGTCTTTGAGGACTGATTGCATCTCTATCAAAATCTTGTGTGCTAGGTACATTGTTGTGATAGATGATGTATGGCAAGTAGAAGCTTGGGAGTCTATCAAATTTGCATTATCCAATAATGATCTTGGGAGCAGAATAATCACTACAATGCGTAGTTTGACAGTTGCAAAATATTCTTCTTCTCAAGTTTATGAAATGATTCCTCTTAGCTTTGATGACTCCAAAAGGCTGTTTTTCAAAAGATCATTTGGTTCTGAGAATCCATGTTATAGTCACCTGGATGATGTTCCAGAAAGAATATTAAGAAAATGCGGTGGTCTACCATTGGCAATTGTGACGGTATCTAGCATGTTAACCAATAAGCATGCAAAAGTAGAATGGGATAGGGTACTAAATGAAATTGGTTCTGCATTGGCAAATAAAACTGATGCAAAGATGACAAGTATTTTATCTCTGAGTTTCTTTGATATTCCTCACTGTCTAAGGACTTGTTTGTTATACTTGAGTGTGTTCCCAGAAGATCATGAGATTGAGAAACAACATTTAATTAATAGGTGGATTGCAGAAGGGTTCATTCATGAGGAAGAAAGGAGAACTAAATATGAAATTGGTGAGGGATATTTCAATGATCTCATCAATAGAAGCATGCTCCAACCTGTTAACGTAGAGTATGGTCAGGCTAAGGCATGTCGAGTCCACGACATGATTCTTGACTACATCAAATGCAGGGCTGCTGAAGAAAATTTTGTAACTTCATTAGATGGTGCAGATCCTGAATACAAGTACAAGGTTCGTAGGCTTTGTGTTAGCAACCACAGTGAAGAAAATGTTACTTTATGGGTAAACCAGATCTTGTCTCATGTTCGATCAGTTACTGTATTTGGACAGCCTGTGAAAATCTCTTTGTTGCCTTCCATTGCTCTTCGTGTCTTGGACTTGGACCTTGGAGAACACAGAGGCATGAAATACTATCAGCTTGAAAGTATTGGAAAGTTGTCTAATCTAAAGTACTTGCGTCTCTACTCAGGTTCAATAACAAAGCTCCCAGACAATGTTGGCCAACTAAAACATCTACAGACACTAGATGTGCGAGGCACCCATATCAAAGAGCTGCCACCAACTATCATCGAACTTCAACAACTGGCACGTTTATATGTTAATTGGCATGCTAGATTTCCAGATGGAGTGATTAAGAGAATGCTTAGCTTAGAGGAGATGAGGGAGTATGGAGTTGTATCCTATGAACAAGGTCAGTCCCTATTAGAATTCAGTAAACTAAACAAGTTGAGAACATTAAAAATGAGATGGGATTTTAATTTACCGGATAGCTCAGAAGGAAGAAGTCAAGCCGAGGACATTCACAATTCTGTTGGAAATTTATTATCTTCATGTGACATCCATAATTTATATATCACGCAACTCAGTGGAACACACTCTCTGTCACTAGATTCATGGCACTCCAGTGCTTCCAGCAGCCTTCGTAAGCTCTGCATCAGAAGCTGTCCCATCTATAAGGTGCCAAATTGGATGTGTTCACATGGAAATCTCAGTGTGTTAGAACTGATGATCATCTGTGTGAGACCAGAAGATGTAGAGATCCTTGGAAAAATACCCAGTTTGCTTTTTCTCAATATAAGCACCACAGGTGGCGCCAATGGAAGGATAATTGTCCATGGTAAAAGCGGATTCAGAAGACTGAAATATTTCTCCATAAACATCAGTGTTTGTGGGACCATACTGGAGTTTGAAGCGGGATCGATGCCAAATGTCGAGCATGTGAACCTTGCGCTCATTGTACATGCGATGGACATCTCCGCTCAAGATGATGATATTTTTTGGGCAAAAACGAATGTTGCTCCTAGTTTGGGCATCCATCACCTCTCCGCTCTCAACAAGGTTGAGATCAAAATTCGCGGTGACACAGTTGTTAGATGGGTTTCAAGAGTCATTAATGATGCCCTTAAGACACTACCCAACTGTCCAATTCTCAGGCTCGAAACAGAAAAAGATTGTGAGTGCAAACAGTTTGAATCGGTAAGTTACCTCACAGAACAAGAAGCACTGATGATTTCATCAACCCCTCAGATGCTGCCAGCATATATTTCATTCTTTTTTAGCATGTACTGGCTGTTCAATTAAATAATTTACTACTAGAAAATGGAATATCATCCTTGGAAGCTAATAATTTCTTAAGGGGCGAAATTAAACCCTCAAGGAATATATCTTTACCTTGGAGGTGCTACGAAATCTTCAAGGAAACACATATTTTCTTGAGTGCTATCCCAAACCGCCAAGGTAATTCTATTTTCTTAGGTTATATTGGAAACGCCCAGGTAATTGCATATTTCCTTGAGTGTTATTACAACTGCCACGGTAATTCAAAGTTTGAAGCCGCCAAGGTATCTCCACATTTCTTGAGTGTTACTACAAACTTCTGTAGTAATCCAACATTTTCTTAGGTGTTATTCCACACCATAAGAAAAATGCACATTTCATTGGGTATAACCCTAAACTACCAAGGAAGTGCTAGTTTCCAGCTGTAAACTCTCAAGTAAATTGTTGCTGGCACCACCAAGGTACCTCCACATTTCTTGAGTGTTCAAACTGCTGTAGTAATCCAACATTTTCTTAGGTGTTATTCAACACCATAAGAAATGCACATTTCATTGGGTATAACCCTAAACTAATAAGGAAGTGCTAGTTTCCTTGGCTGTAAACTCTCAAGTAAATTGTTGCTGGCACCAAGAAAGAAGTAATCATTTTCTAGTCACTCCTCTTAACCACCAATATAATTGATTCAGTGCATGATTGTTAGCTAGACATTGCATTTCATAGACACAATCCTCCCTTGACATGGTTGTGAAATGAAATATGATTTTCTCTTGGTACATTAATCCAATAAAAGGTACAACTTTTAGTTGTCGTGCATTAGAGAATATGTGGCACTTAGCTTGAGGTGTCTAGTTAGTTTTAAAGCTAGCATGTAACATACAAATCTCAGACGAATACAAAGTTTATATAGAAGTTTTGTAGAGCCTAAATAGATCCACAACTTTATAGTTGATAACTTTTTCATTTGTGAGTAGTTAATTTGGAGTCCAAAAATTATGTTCTAAGGTCTCCGAGTTTTGAAATTCAAAATTTATTTTTTTTTCAATTGACCATGGATGGAGATACGGCTTAAACCGAACTTGTAATGCTCCACAAGACTAAAAAACTTTTTAGTTCAAGCTTTTTTCCTTTAAAATTATTTAGGGTGTGAATAAAAAAGAAAAATCATTCACTTAGAGCATCTCTAATCTCTCCCCTCATCCCCATAAGAGAGAGATAGCTCATTTTTTGCTTTTCTAGCAGTTCCCAAATAACCCTCTTTTTTGTGGCCACCAATATCTTGCCCATCTCCCCTCAAATGAAGGGGGAGTTACATCTCCCCCAATACTGTGGAGCCTATGATAACTACCTCGGCTTCTTCCTCCCGCAAGCCCTCTTCTTCCCATCGCAGCCCCCTCGCCGACGCTGCCTGGCCAGACCGCAAGCTAGAGATGCCCTTGCTGCTCCACGGCGATGAGCTCTGGCGGACCTCGATCTAGACAACTCCACGGCAAGCCCATGTCGGCCTCCACGGCGAGCTCGAGCCTCCACGGCAAGCCTAGGACAGAGGGTGACGCCAAGTATCCTGGAGCGGAGGATGTGCCACCACGGTGACGGTGCGGCCTCGAGCCATCATCTGCCAATGGCTTGGCCTTGGTCCCGATGCTGTGTGGAGCAACGAGCGTCGAGCGGGCGGCACGGAGTCCGTGGCGTGGCACGACGAGCGATGCTATGTAGGTGGTGTCCTCCGTGGCGTCGAGCGACGAGTGGCGTTGTGCGGATGGCGGCCCATGGCGGCAATGCGGTAGAAGGTGAATTGGGAAAAAAAGAAAAGAGAAAATAAATAAATAAATTCTTACTGACAGGTGGGGCCCACTTTTTGGGGGAGATTATTGGTGATATACTGTGACATGTCTCCCAATAGTTTTAAAAATAATATTGGGCTACCCCCAATATCTTCTTATCAGGGGAGTTGTGTTGGGAACTGCTGGAGATGCTCTTAGTCATCAGTGATTTAAGGATGGAGTAGTACCACTGACCGAGCCTAGTGGAGGCCATACTGGGCTCCCCCTCCTCCCTTCAAACAAAGATTAATGAAGATTTGTATATTTTTTATTATTTGCATGTCTAGCAAACAGTCCATATAAAGAGTAAGATACTGTTAGATTGGTTTCCTGCAAACTATGCATGTAATGGCCTCACCATCTATCTGCAGCAAGTGACCACAAAACAGTGATTAATATGGTAATAAAGCTAGTCTAATCATATTGTCTATGTACAATTTAGCCCCACCCGCTATTATGAGTCAGGCTCGGCCACTGAGTGGTTGTGGGTTCACAAGAGACCTCTGGTTGTCATTCCGGGATGTTGCATGCATGAAGTTGTGTGACGAGCTTTTCTCAGGGAGGAAAAAAGTTTACATAACCTCCTCACCTATTGCAACTCGACTACGTCACCCCCAACCTATAAAACCTTATTTAACTCCTCACCTTCGTAAAACCGTTCAAATAACCCCCATGGCGTTTTCATAGCGGTTTGTTGCCACACTGGCGCGCTGAGGTGGACCTAGATGCTGATGTGGATGATTGACAAGTGGGCCCTGCTTGTAGCCACTTCTCTCCCCGAAAGATAGTCCCCACTCGCCATCCCCTACTCTAGCTCCTTTTGCCTTCCATCCATGGCAGGACGGCACCAAGCCACGGAGTCGGCCAGTGGTAGAGAAGATAGAGGAGGCTATGATGAACTCACCGGTGGGGTTCACGTTGCCAGGAAGGGAGTTCGTCATGCTGGCTGCTGCAAGGAGTGGAACTCAGTGGCATGGTGTGCAATGAGATTCGACGAGCATAGGAGGAGACACTGCGGGAATGGATCGGCGCCAAGGAGTGGCTAGGTGGGCTCTTTGTGTAACTGCGAAGCGGACAGAGGTGGAATCGTGGTAGAGACGACTCTAGTGAGGAGATTGAATCGATGGTGGTGACCTCCGCCATGAGGATACGATGACGGGTGTGGGCGTTGGAAGGCGTCAGGCGGCTGTGGCGCGCCCACAGTCCTTAAGCACTGCTTCAATAGGGCCGATGCACGCCTACATCTGTCCTACTCCCGCTCATCGAGGACTGGAGCCAGAAGCAGCAGGTGAGCACGTACTGCTCTGCTCTGTTGTACCACCACAGGTTGAGCAAGGCATTGGGAGTGGGACCGGTGGATGTTGATCCCTCACCCACCATGGATGGAAGGCAGAAGGAGCTAGAGATAGTGGACGGTGGTGGGGACCACCATTCAGCAAGAGAAGGAGTGCCACTTTCAAGCGGGGCCAACTTGTCAATCATTCACATTAGCATTAAAGTCCATGTCAGCACGCCAGCTAGCAAAACCTCTATGCAAAACCACCATAGGGGGTTATTTGAACAGTTTTGCAAAGGTGAGGGAGTTAAATACCTAGTTTTATAGGTTGGATGGTGAAGTAGTCGAGTTGCAATTGGTGAGGGTTATGTAGACTTTTTTCTTTTCTGATCTATCTATCCATCGATCTTTGGTGGTGTCACACACGTCCACCGAGAGCTGAGATCTTAAGCGGAATAAATGGGCCAACAAGGGCCCGTACAATGATGGGCCAGGGCAACCGCCACCACCAGCCCTAGGGCTGGCGTTGGCACGCGCACGCCCTAGGGTTGGGGAGTGGCCGCCGCCACCTCTTCCACCACCACTTTGCCACGTCATCCGCGAGTTACCATATTAAAGTATTAGTTATTTTAGTAAATTAGAATAATTAAGGAAGGAAGAATCCGTGTTCGATAAGGATTCTTCCGACTTGGCTTGTAAGTAAAGTTCATCCGAGAGTATAAATACTAAAAGATTGTAATCCGCATCAATTAATAAGTTATTGGGTGAAAGCTCTTTCTCCTTTTCTCTCTTCTCTCTCTTCTTAGCCGCTACCTCCTCTCTTCCTCCCTCTCCCCCACCCCCCCTGTCTCCGCGCCGCCGCCCCCTTTAGCCGCCGCCTCCACCCCAAACCCTAAGCCGCCGTCGCCTTCCTCCGTCTACTCTGTCGTCTGCCCAACCACCCTACCCGCTTCGCTGTTACATGTGGTTGGTACAATTATGGGGGTCATTAGAGCATCTCTAAGAGTTTCAAAATTCATTTGGCAAATCTTGTGATTTGGCAAGTCTCGAAAATGTATGGCAAGTGAAAAAAGAGTCTCTCTCCAATAGTTTGGCATAATTCACTTGCCAAGCTGGATCAAACTTACATTAGGAACTCTGAGACAGAAACAAAATTATGTTTATGCCCTTCCACCTCCCCGAAAACTTACATCAGGAACCCTGAGATAGAAACAAAATTATTTTTATACCCTTCCACCTCTTCTAATACGGTCAGATGCGCGCACGGAGGCTCTTTTTCCCAACTTAGGATAAATGACAACCTAAGATGGGAAACTGTTGGAGAAGGTTTTTTGTGCTTTTGCCAAAAAAATAAAAATAGCAACCTGAGATGAGAAACTGTTGGAGATGCTCTTAGACTTCAAGAAAATATATGTTTTTGGCGTTTGGTACAAATATCGTGGCAGTCATCAGCTATGAAGAAAACATATATCCTTGGCTGTTGTCATATTTCCTTGTGTTGTGAAAAAAAATTTTGATCTTGTATTTGTTTTCTTGGCTGTTAAACAACCGCGGAAATCGTTTGTGACAACCAGCCTCTAAGGTTAGTGAATTAACTTCAAGAAAATATATGTTTTTGGTGTTTGGTACAAAAATCTTGGCGGTCATCAGCTATGAAGAAAACATATATCCTTGGTTGTTGTCATATTTCCTTGTGTTGTGAATTTTTTTTTTATCTTGTATTTGTTTTCTTGGCTGTTAAACAATTGAGGAAATTGTTTGTGACAACCAGCCTCTAAGGTTATTGAATTTCTCTTACTCTCTACTCCCAGCGGTTCTTCCTTGAGGGTTGCCAGCTTTGACTTATTACCTTGGCGGTTTTTGTGCTTTCCTTGATGGTTTTTTGCCCTCATGGATAGTTTGTAGCAGTGATGCCTTTTGGCTGTCCTTTTTTTGTTTTATTTTCACTTCTCTTCTAGCAATGGCTAGTGAATGTTTATTTCTTCCATTTAGCACATACTTTGTCGTACAATTATACAATGTGTTACTTGTAATGATCTTGTTTGTTTTCTTTTACACTTCTCTTCTAGGCTTTGAGGGAGTGGATTCAAGATGGTGAGGGGCTGGCAAATTAGAGAGGAGCAGGCAAACTAAGCTGCTGACGCAGAAATTGAACAAGAGGTACCAAAGCCCCACTTGAGTCCCAGTTCTACACTTCTATGTTTCCTTTGACCCCATTTTCCCCACCAAACTAGTGACCTTTGTTGACACATGAATTGGAAGAAGAGAAGCTGACTGAAGAGGATGAAAAGACCAGTCAAAAAAAAGGTGGCGCAGCAAAATGACAGTGGTAGCAACAATTAGAATGACATGAGTCCAGAGATTGATGGGGAAGGCACTATGCTACATGGATCTTGGAAATTCAGCTGATGGAAGTGTCTACTGTCTAGAGTCTACCTCTAGGTTCAACGAAAAAGGCGCTTTGATACTTTATGTTTTCTGTGCTGTGCTGGATTGCAGACAATCAGCTTTGCTGTTGTTTCTACTAGTTGTATGGTTCCAGTAGTCAGTTTTCAATAAATCCTTGGCATCACATATTAAGTTTTTATTTGCATCAGGCACATATTTTTGTCACTTAAATTTATCTGTTCCAAAACAAGATTTATCAATGAACCGAAGTTCAGAGGTGATTGAAAGAAAGCAGGCGTTGAGCTGCTACAAATAGGGAGTGTCTCTTTTCTTTGAAACAATAATAGGGAGGTGTGTGTTATGTTACTCGGTTGATAGAGAGCAGGCATTAAGCTACTGCCTTGAAGAGTTGACAGAGTACGGAGTTCAATCCTATGACATAGTGGAGTCATTGCAAGAAGAATTCAGTAAACTAACCAAGCTGAGGACGCTAGAAATTGATGGGATTTTAGAAATGTACCAGAGCCTGATGATCACTCTACTCATTCAAAAGGAAGAAGTGAAACCCAAGGCATTTAGGAAATTTATTATCTTCATCATGCGACCTCCATATTCTATATCTCAAAGACTTCCGTACAAAGTAACCAGCATCGCTGGATTCATCATGGCACCTTGCTGCATCATGTGGCCTCCGTAAACTCTGCCTCAAAGATCATGCTCCAATCTATAACGTGGCAAATTGGATGGGCTCACATGGAAATCTCAGTGTGCTAGAACTAGAGGTGCCTACTGTATACTTTTCACTTCCCTTTAGCATATAAAATCTGTTACTTCTGACGCCCATGTTTTGTTCCTCAACTTACCTCCTAAATGTGGTCATTAACTGAGTGGTTTAAAACTTGGCAAATTAGAGAAGAGCAGGCAGGGCAAGCTACTGATTCAGAGTCTGAATAAGAGGTACCAAAGGCCATACTAGGGTCCCATTCAATTCATCATTTCCTTGTCACCCCATTTTCTCCATTAAACTCCTCATCTCCATTTTTTTCCCGAAAAGGATAAGGCAAATGAAGATGAGAAACAGAAGCAGACCGATGAGGAGGAAGAGAAGCAGAGAGCATACCATCTGGGCAATAATTTTCATCTTTTTTAAGAAAAAAAAAAAGTTTCCTCTGCTTTTTAAATTAAGAAAGCAAAATTAACCGGGTACAGATAAAATAGTTCTCAACTAATTTCACCAAATCGATGATTCTAGCCACATTTTGTTTTTTAGTAAAAAAGACAAATAAAAAAGAATTAAAAATAAATGAAACTCCTGCTGTTCTGCTGGCCGCTGGTCGCTGGCTACTGCCGTGCTGCGCGCCTGCGCTACTGCTTGCTGGTGCGGCGGCCTGCGGCTGTCCATTTGCTGGCTGCTGGCTTGGGCGCTGGCCGCTGCCGCTGCCACTGCCAGCCCGCCTGCTGCCGCCTCCTACGATCCCGCCGGTCGCCACTAACACGGCCGAATCGGTCGAATCTACTGTTGAGAAACGAATTGAAGAACGATTGGGTTCCTTCTTCCTAGTAGTATTTCCTATTGGGCACTGACTTATCTCTTTGGGCTGAGGAACAGAAGCTGGCCCACGAACGAACAGACCGTCGTCTTCAACCTCTGTCCAGTGTCCAGCCCCCTCCTTCCCGTCATGCTGGGTTCAGATTCAGCTTTGGTGAGGTTTGTGCTGGTTGCAAGATTCTAATTAGATTTTACTGAATATAAAGCCATGGCATGACAAACATTTGTTCACCTTTGGCTGTAGGAGCCAACACATTCGAAACTTCTGTATCTGTTCCAGGCACAATCTTTTATCAGTTGAATTCATCTAGTTCAAAACGAGATTTAGCTATGAAAGAGAGCGCAGACAAAGGTTTCAAATCCAAAAGGGGATTATGCATTTGATCTGCTTTACAGTCTGACCTCCTCAGCAGAGTGGAGGCAAGTTGTCAAAAACACCAGGGACCCAAAGCACCATGGACATCTTTAATAAGGTTTATTACTAACCCACGGTCGCTACTCATTCTTGGCACAGGTCATGAGGTAAAAAAAGACCGCATTAGCAAAATTTAGACAGCGGGAAACATCAGTGGCTACAACAGATTTTTTTGTATGAATTGTAAGTTACACCGCAAATCCACCATCACCTGTTTCTTAGCTCTCGTTGGAAATATGCGAGCCCAGAAATAAAGGTCCACCTGCCCGCTCTGGATATGGGCCTGTTTTGGATGCTGAAAAGGGTTCGTATAGTTGCACTTGCATAGCTGAAAACATAGTCATCGAGCGAAGCCCAAACACGTCCATAGTGTATGTAGCCCATTTTCAGTACTAGTGATTAGTCTGATTTAGCATTGGTACCTATTCTAGTGTCAGCCGTCCAATATCTACATCTAAACAGACCACAGGGATCGTTGCCATACAAGCATGTGCCACTCTAGCATTCCATAGATTCTTCATTGTACATCTTTCACATGATCTGTTTACAGGTTGATTGAGACAAACAGCAACTGAATAATACAACAAGCCTGTCCTACTCCTACCCAAACAACTTTGTATACTGTATTTACACTTGTAATTTCTTTGATCTGTCAATCAAATCCAAATCCTAATTCACTGTCGTAACCATTAGAATACCAGATGCGGAGCTGGAGGAAGGAAACCGAGGCACTGACCGCAGCCTTGCTCCGCCGCCGGCCTGTCCGGGCGGCAGCCAAAACCAACCACACGCGCACGTGCCTGCAATGCCGCTTCCTCTTCGCCGTCGCCGTCGCCGTCGCGGGGTGTCTCGTTACGCTTACGCCCGCTCCCGCGGGCTCGCCGCCCAGAGCTCGCTGAGCGCGCGCAGCCGCTGGCAGTAGTCCGCGAGCGCGAGCAGCCCCCCGCGCCGCCTGCCGCGGCGTCAGGATCTTGTGCATGTTCCGCAGCGTCTGCTGCCGGAGATGGTCCGCCTTGTCCACGAAGTCGACGAGGTCGGCGAGCTTGCCGACGGCGCGGGCCATCTGCTGCGCCGCGTACCCTCCCCCGCCGCCGGCGCCGCCGTCCGGCGAGACGTCGACGGTCATGAGGGCCCTCGACGAGCGTCTGCTGCAGCTTGCCCATGCCCTGCGTCAGCGCGTCCTCCAGCTGCCGCGCCGTGTTCCGCAGCTTGCGCACCTCGGCCTCCTGGCGCTCCATGAGCGGGTCCAGCTGCGGCGCCAGCACCTTGAGCAGGTCGGAGGGCCGGAACCCGCCGATCCAGAGGAAGAAGCGCTCCGCGGGGCCGCCACACGCCGGACAGCACGAAGAAGGCGTCGGACCGCGCCGCGCGCGCCTTGGCCTCGAACAGCGCGCCGTAGTGCGCCAGCCCGGCGTCGACGAGGACCCGCAGCTGCACGTCCGGCGCGTGCGACTGCAGCGCCGCCCGCAGCTCCGTCGCCTGCCTGCTCTGCTCCTCCACCCAGCGCGCGTACTCCAGCTCGAACGAGACGACGCCCGGGTCCACCGCCGGCGCAGCCGGTCCTCCGCCCATGCCGTACGCGCCGTGCTGCAGCAGAGCTCGTCAGCAATGGCTAGCGGCGACGGGATCGATGCCCTCTCCTCTCGTGAGTTAGTTATTCCGTACTACCTGCTGGCGCCTGGCCATGGCGAGCTCCTGCTCCAGCTGCGCCAGCTTCATCCGGCTCGTCTCGAGATTCTGGATGTACGCCTGTGTGTGTCGTATCAATGGATGGAACAAAAGAAGCAATCATCAGTGATGATTGATGAGATGATTCGACGGGGAGAATAATGGAACAATGGAGGAAAAGCAAGAAGATTTGCTTGGCACGCGACGAGCGATGGCTCTTGGTTGAGACGCTGACCTTCTTCCGGAGCCGGCTCTTCCGAGCTGCCTCTCTGTTCTGCGCGAGCCGTCTCTGAATCTAGGCAAAGCAGAACGATTGAGGGCGAAGATCAGCGCGCGAGAAATTCTCGTGCCAGCGGATAATTCAGCTCAGTCGTCATCATCAGCGGGGTTGTCTCACCTTGTCTCTTGGCCGGGCGTCATCGTCGTGGCCGAAGCTATCTGACGAAGGCGGCGCTTCTTCCTCCATGGCCATGGGCGGCGGGGCGTGTTCCTGCTGTGCCTGCAACTGCAACCCAAGGCAAGCCATGAGGAGGCGGAGGGAGAACCGTATCGAGCTGGAGCACACCGGCCGGGGGTGGGCGTTTAAACAATAGTTACCAGCCGTTTGCCGAACTTGATCTCCTCTGCTTCGAAGACGTCGACCGGCGCCGGCGCCGGCGTCGCCATGGTGACCGTGGGGACGACCGCGGCGGCAAGAGGCAAGGGCAGAGGCAGAGCCACGGCATCGGCGTCGGGCCGGAACGGCTCCCCCCACACGCCGGCGGCCACCAGGTGGCGCTGCCGCTCGTAGATCCCCATGGTCCCGCCGCCGCCGACGGGGCCCGAGGTCACGTAGCGGCCGGGCGCGTCGCTCGTCGCCAGCGGCTGCAGGCGACTGCAGGAACAAGCAAGAGCATGTCAGCGCGCAGCGTCTATCTCCACCAGAAACCAAGCGCGAGGGGATGGGATGGTTATTACGGCGAGAGAGGAGACGGGTAGGATACAAGAGGTGGCGGACGGCACCGCACGGACGAACTGGCTGGTGGTCACTCACTCTCGCTGGCTATGAGAGCCAGCCATGGCAGCGGTGGCGAGCTCGGGTCGGCTCGGCTGGCAGGGAGTCGGGCACTCGGTGGGGGCGATGGCTGCGCTGGCCTTGAGTGGCACGTGTAGGAGGAGGAGGACGGTGACGCCGAGTTCAAGAGCTGGATGTCTGTCGTGTCGTCTCGTGTGTCTGTGGCTGACGATTGACTGATTGATGAAGCAAGCACGAGCAGTGAGCCGATCGGACGACGTGGGTGCTGGAGCTAACGGCCGGGCCGGCCGGCGGTCCAGCCCTCGTCCGGCGCTCCGGCACACGACAAGAAGTGAAGAAGGTAGCCAGCCTCCACGGCGGGGCAGAAAGGTGTCGCCTTGTCGCTACTCTGATGAGCTTCTCCGAGGGACGGGGATCACCACCCCTCGCCGGCGGGCACGGTGGTCTGTTTTTGCTAGGCAAGGTAACCCATCCTCGCCGGAGGCTCCTCCTTGTTATTGTGCTATTTTTTTTTACTACTACCGTGAGTTGCACTTGCACATGTGCTCGAGAGTGTATTTATTTATTTACATACAAGATGCAAACTTGCAATTGCAAAGACCCGTCGCTGTCATCAGCCACCACTCACTCCCTGTCTTATTGTCGATTAATAGTTACCTAACGAAGTAAAAATATTTGCAAGGTTGTTATGTATTTGCTCCACGTACTTAAAGGAAAATGAAATCGTTTTAGGGTTATCTTAAGTCAAAATATTTTTAACTTTGACTGCAAATAAATTTTTGGATTGAGTTTGAAAAAATTATGAAGGCGATATAAGTAAGTTCATCTCGAAATATAGTTTCACAATTATATATTAACAATACTTTGTAAATATTTTATTTTACAAAGTAATGGTAAAAAAATTTTCTTTCAGACCATATCGATGTCCAAAACGACTTTTTTGATGGACATAGAGGGAGTATTGTGCTTGTGCACAGTATAAAGAATATAGTACTATACTAGATATCAACCTTAGCCAATAATGCAAGCCACATCATCACCGTGCGTGCGCCGCTGCGTACGCATGCATGCTCATCAGGAGTTGGCTGGTAGTAGTGGTATTCTATCACTTGTTTCATTTTGCAACGACACCCGCGGCATGAAGTGGACAGCCACTGTGGACGACACTAAATAAATATTTTGTAGTCCGTCCCCAGCAACAACAGCTCACACACACAAGTCATCATGCATAAGCATAGAATACCTTATCTCGAGTAGACTAACGAGCGAGAAGGGTATGACGGCGACGCCCGCCAAACCAAGGTGCCAATGCATGCAGGTAGAGTTAGCACGCAGCTAGCGTCACCAGTGGCGTAAGCGTCACTCAGCCAAGAGCCAACACATGGCACATGGACCTGCCTGCCACTTGGCCTGCTGGTTGACCACATCCCCAATTGCCACTCTTCTCTGCGCTCTATGCTTGATTTCATTTCAGCTATTAAATTGCGGCATTTTTGCTTTACTTCTTTTGTTGTTGCTGCTGCTGCTGCTGCTACTCAAAATAGACCTTGTACCACTATTTCTTATGCCAGTGCACCTACACTCTCCCTGCAGCCAGCTAGTCGTTTGATTCCAACATCCAAACATGTCATTGATATCCAGGTGCATGTGTGTTCAAATTTAAATTTGTAATCACCCATTATTTCATCGATCAAAATTGTTTCATAAATAGATTAATGGTGTGTTTGGGCATACTGTTTTCTACCGTGACAGTGGAGACATGCAAGCAAACACGCTACATGCCCCCACAAAGCAGACGATTCTTATGACTGCCGCACATGGTATCGTGAGAATGAACTAGCTCCTATCATCTTGTTCGCTTGTCTTATCAGCCGTTCGAACAATATTTTCCTCTCACAGCAAATCAGTCGTCTTGTCTTATCAGCCGGCTTATGTGACCAGCCGAACACCCCGTATGTTTCTCATGCCACGGGGCGGTGGCCCCTAAACTATTTCCTATTAGATTCCCTGATTTTTTTCCTCCCCGCCGCAAGAGAAAATGGGACGGCATACAGGTGCTATCCAATTACAGGGCGTATCTGTGTCTTTTCACCGAAAAGATAGAGAGCGGAACCTAATTGTCATCATCATATGTCGTGGAGGAGAACAAAAGGGGAGGTTTCGTGGGTGATCCTGGTGAGTTAGTTGGCGATGATGCATAGGTCACACACCTTTTTACAATCTAGTAGTGCATGCACTTGCTGAGGCCTTTTTATCTTTCCCCTGCATTGGAGAGGAATCACTTGACTTGAGTGAGCGGTCACCAGGGGGTGCCCCTGGGAATCTCACTAGCTACCAGGGGTGGGCCCGCGCGTGGAATGAGAGAGAATCGGAGAATCAGGATCCCTTGTTGCGGCCAATAATCGTCTAGCGGTCAGGGGTCAAAAAAAAAAAAAAATCGTCTAGCGGTCCTGTTAAGCTAGCTGTGTTGTGGATGGCCAAATAAGGTTACTTTGGAAAAATTATTTGGCGATCTTGATATTCTTGTGAGATTCTATTATTTGCCCATGAATTTTTATGCTGTAGGAGTATACAGGTAATCTGTTCATTTAATTTGGCGGCCGGCATCTTGTTCATTTGCCCAAAGTTACTGATTCACAACAACGACATTGTGCACCGTTCATTGCTCTTATATGTTTTACATTCGGACCCAATTGCTGGTTCGTAGAGTGGAGACGGATACAAAAACGGTTGGACATGGATGGCTAATATGAATAGCTATAATAAGTGGCCGAGCCACCGCCCGGCCACCCCGGGCATATTAAAGAAAAATACTGTAATTTGCAAGGTATAAATGTTTTTTACAATAAGAATCGCTCGGACGCCTAAAAGCTTGTGCCTCCGTCACTATCAGTAATATTTCTTAAGTTCAGATTAAGATACGAATAGTACAGCTAATATATGAATGAACATCGACATCATATATATCTGATTTAAATATTCAGCCTACTCGCTACATTCTAGCGACAGTAAACACTACTTGTTTTTTGCGCAGCCACGGAGCTGCAGCCCAAAAGCTGCAGCGAGTGGGGCCGTTTTAGATATGGAATAATATGTTGGATATTGAATATCTAGGGAGTCTGAACTTCTGTAAAAGGATTCGATCTCAAATACGGACACAAAAATTCATACCGTTTGTGCCATAGAGGTTTTGTTTTGCAACACAATTGCGTTACTACCAACACCCCCACCCCACCCTCTCCTTTCATATATAATTGCACAATTTTGCACCCTCTCCCATATTGGATTGTAGGGCGTGTTTTGTTTTTCTTTCCATGCACCTATTTAGGGGGGTGGTGCAGTGAACAAAGAGAACACAAAATTTAGGTGTATAGAGAAAAGACAATTTTCAAACTGATGCAGTGCAATTAAATAAATTGAAAATAGAACTGCATGACCCCCCCAAACCACAAACCAGTTTGTACAAAAAGGCGGTCATGTATCTGACAATAAATAATTCTGTGACACCTGTAGGCCTTATTTAGTTCGTGGGGTGAAAAGTTTTTGCGTGTCACATTGGATGTTTTATAGGATATCGGAAGGGATTTTCGGATTCTAATAAAAAAATTACAGAACTTGCGAGGAAACAACGAGACGATTTTTTCAAGCATAAGAATAGAATTGAAAAGAGGCTCGGTGGGTGGAAAGGTAAAATGCTGTCGGTTGGGGGTCGCTTGGTCTTAATAAACTTCGGTGCTTTTCAGTTTACCGATGTTTATGATGTCTTTTTTGAACTCCCAAGATGAGTGTTAAAAAAATTGATTGTTTCGGATCAAGATTTTATTAGAAAAAATGACCAACACAAGCGTAAATATAGATTAGCCAAATAGAAAATTTTGTGCCAACCAAAATTACAAGATGGTTTAGGTATACAAAATTTGGACATACAAACAAATGCTTGTTGAGTAAATGGCTATTTAAATTGTTAAATGAGAACGGCATGTGGTAGGAACTTCTAAGGAATAAATACATAAAAGATAAGACTCTAGGGAGTTGTGTTAAAAAAACAACAGACTCTCACTTCGGAAAAAGCTTGATGAATGCCAAAGACATCTTCATGGGTTTTGGCTCCTTCAAAGTGAAGGATGGGTCGCAAACCCGATTCTAGATAGACACTTGGTTGGGAAGCAAACAACTAAAAGAGAGACTTCCATCGTTGTTCAATATTGTAAGAAGAAAAAACAAGACTACGGGCACAAATCCTTAGCTCATCCCCACTAAATATTTCATTTCGCCAAAATTTAGTGCGTACAAACCTAAGAGATGGGCATAGAATTGTTGTCTCTTTACAGGATGTGAACTTACATGAAGAAAAAAAGATGTTTTTGTCTGGGCCTTACATTCATCGAGAAAGTTTTTTGTTAAATCCATTTATGCTGCGTTAATTAATAATAGGGTGAGAGTGTCACAAGATATTTGGCAAATTAAAGTTCCTACAAAAATAAAAATATTTTTGTGGTACCTAAAAAAAAGGAGTGATTTTAACTAAGAACAACCTTGTTAGGCGTAATCGGAACAGTGACACGAAGTGTTGCTTTTGTCATTCTCCAGAAACGGTTCAACACTTTTTTCTGGATTGTCTTTATGCCAAATTCTTGTGGCAAGCGGTGCATCTACTGTTTGGAATAGCGCCTCCCCAAAACATAGATGACCTTTTTAATAGGTGGTCAAAGAGGGCTAATAAGAAACATAGCACATTGTTATTGACAGCAGCGTCAGCACTTTGCTGGGCAGTCTGGATAACAAGAAACGAGGTAGTTTTTGACAAATGTAGACCAAAATCTTTTTTGCAGATACTTTTCAGGGGAACTCACTGGCTCCGGCAGTGGGTAAGATTGCAGCGGCATGATGATCTATGGGATCAGCTGGTCCTTGCCGGGCAATATTTTGAGACGTCAACTTTGTATTTCTTATTAGCCTTACTTAGTCAAACATTTACGCACGTTTTGTTTATCCATGTGTTTTGCTATAAGATGGAATTCTCTACAGTTCGTGTGCTAGCCTACGGGCTGAATTTTATAATAATTGGTCTAATTCTATCAGATGATAAAAGAAGCCGGATATGAACTATGCTTTATCTAAAAAAATTAATCCATCATTAGCAAATATTTACTGTAGCATCGTATTGTTAAATCATGGACTAATTCGGCTTAAAAAGATTCGTCTTTGCAAAGTTATCGCAATCTGTGTAATTAGCTATTTTTCAATCTATAATTAATAGTCCATACATGTGTCTAAATATTTGATGTGATAGGTAAAATTTTTTTATAAAAGTAACTAAACAAGGCCCGTCAAACTTGAAACTACTAGTGATATATGAAAAGAATCCACTCCATAAAACTCAGGAAACAGTTTTGCATGTCTGAAAACTTTCCGTCGTGGGGACAAGGGACAAATCAGGTAGTGTACCGTGCAGTCTTTTCTTCAAAAAAGGTGGCGAACCTAATACTCGTGGTGGAGAGAAGGAAGAGAAAGACCCCATTGGTTATTTTAGGCTGTAGTTGGTGATGATGCATCGGTCACAACTTTGCAATGCGATGCAGCATATCACCTTTTTGTTCTAGGGATTCTCGCTTGCATTGCATCGAATCCTTGAGAGGCCAAAACAGGTTGGATTGGAATCTCACTACCTGGGTGGGACCCACACAACAAGTGCAGGAACCAGGATCCCTTTCGTGACCAACCATCATCTACCACTATTTTTGAAGGCAAAAACTGTGGAGAAAAACCCCACAGCACTTTATTTTAATTAATTTAAAAGGAGGAAGTTACAAGAGCATACAAAACCTTAACTAAACGCATCCAATCAAACGCAAAACGACGACCTCAGGTCATCGGAAAAGCGGAGGGATTGGAGAAGGCATTGGTTCCTAAAGTTACTGAAATCATCTACCACTATTATCATGTACTTACTGTAGTATTATTATGGTCAAATCAAATACAACTTTAGAAGAATCATTCGATATCCCAATCGCTCGTTTGTCGGATCGCATCGTCTCCATGGATTTTAAGCTGGAGATGCCATTTGGGATTTGGGTGCACCGATCTTGTCCATCAACCAAAGATCCATATTCATGACACTGACATAGTGACACGCACGAGAACTTTCATTTTCTTCAATTTAAATAAAGGAAGAAAATAACCCAGATTACTACCCAGGTCTAGCTTGATTCTGAATAACCCTGAATAAAATTTTGGTTTGATTTACCTCGCCGACTATTTCATTTGGTCCATTCTACCTCTTAACATTAATATTACGTATAGGTTGAGCTTTTAAGTTACAATTTTATATGCAAGTGATAAGAGAAATCATAAATTATGCTTTAAATACATTATGAATTTTCACCATTATTTTTGATAGGTTAGTCTTCTAATAGGAAATTAACCGCAGAGATGAAAAGGTGTACAGAAAACAATGAAATAGTTGAGACAACTTCATTTTTGTAATCTTGTTGTTTGCATTTTAAAAAGGAAGCCTCTCACTATACAAAGGGTGGAGTTTCTCTTGGAAGCAAAGCTTGCCACACAATCGTGTGGCTTTTGATTCTCATTCAATTTGTCTCTACTATGAAGAAAACCTCATTTGTCGAAACAAAATGTTTGGCCATGTAAGGTGAATCTACATGAGCACACCTGGTTAACCATAATAAAAAATCTGGCTTGCTAATGTTTACACAACGCTCATGCATGCTGCACCACAAGATGGGGGATTCCAAAGGCAGAGTATAGCCCCAATCTTTTGGAGTGGTGCACTAGTCCACTTGTCTTCTAAAGATCTAGCTAGTGACACCAGCCTAGAGTCCACAATTTAGTGAATTATACGTGGCATCGAATGATTACGGTTCCACTTTGTTTGCAATCTCTCTTAATTAAGTCACATATAATCATATATATAGAAGATCATTTCTCATAGAACAGTTGTTTGCAAATCTCTCTTTAAGTCGCATATAGAGCAGAGCAGGGGTGGATCAGGAAATAGGAAATGGTCACCTGAGTTTGTTGATGTTGAAATGGTCTTGGAGGTATCAGGGTAAAGCTCCATCTCATGCCTCACCTAATCAATCTAATCAAAGGCATTTTAAATAGAAACAGAAGTCATGATAAGAAACTGGAAACTGTTGGCATAAAGGTAGCTTATGAAGATGAACCTTCAACCGAAATAAAACTCTTGTAAAAAAAAAACCCAAAGGAAAAATGATTTTATATATTATAGAATGTCCCACAGTTTTTTTATAGGGGACTATATATATGATGATGAAAAGAGAAGTGCAGAATCATTTCCATGTATATGACATAAAGAGGAAATTGTTCTGCTTACGTCTGTTAGCACTAATCAACGAAGGATTTGTGGAAGTGTGATGACCAAACAACTAAGGAGATATGCTCTTATGATATATATTTTCTTATAACAATACCCTAAAAGTAAGAATGTAAGATATGCTATTAATGTTCTATCATTCACCATGAACGCTCTACTCTTTCCTTTAATCTGCGAATAAAAACATTTCAACAAGTAACAATACATGTTCTATTACGAACATGTAACGCTGATTGTAGACTCACAGAATTTAGTTTGACCGTGGCTAATCTCAAATCAAAACAAATTTTCAAGGGCACTCCCCGACCTCTTATCGTGGCCTCGTGGACCCATCAAAACTCATTTGATTTATGTAAAAACCAAACTGACGATTCCATAGTTCTCTGAATAAATCCTCTGTATGTCGTAAAACGTATGAGAATTTTCTAACATACTTGTAAACTGAATAGATAGAACAAGCTGAGAATTAACTGAGAAGAACTGATCAGTAATACCTTCTTCTAAGGATGAGCAGGTTCAGGCAGATACACCAATCAAGCAAGAAGTAGAAGCTCAAGGCCGCAGCTGCCCATATATATGTATGTGTGCTCTGGAACTCGTCTCCAAAGAGCACATCACTTGCCCATGCATGAGGCCATCCATGTACAAGTGTTTATAAGGAGCGACCCCATTTCCCTTAAAAAAGAAACACCCAACTTGCATGGCTGCTTTCATTAGCAAATGTTATCACTGGGCCCTCTAGTTAGCTTAGGATGCACTAATCATACTTTCTAGTAAACTAAACAAGTGCATATAAGTAAACTAATCAAGTGGTAAACTAATCAAGTGCATATATGCTGACATGCACACACATGATCGCATCTAATTATCTAGCTAGTGAGAGGTAGAAAAGAAGATCCGTGGCTCATGCTTACCAGAAAGTAACTTTGAGCTGTAAAAGTTCAATAGAGGGCCATGCTTTCAAGTGCCTGCAAGTAAAGGCTCTTTGATTTTACTATTATTATCACTTGATAGATGCATACACATGATGAGCATTTCAGTACATGGGTTAGGAGTGTATAGAGATAAGCTTGATAGGTTATGGATTGAAGATCTATCTATGTGCACACAAGCGCTGATCAATTATGCAGAAAAGACTTGCATAGTAAGATTTAGAAAACATAGTACACTTGCAATGAACACGCATTTTCAGCAAAGATTTTAAAGTGCAAATTAAAGTAAAGCAGCTTGCTCCTCAATGAAAATCCTAAAGGGGTTTGCTTAAAGCTAAGAAATACTGCAAACACAGCTTGCAATAACTACTTCTAGAATTTTGATTTAGAGATCAGCTAAGGATCGGAGTAAATTTGAGCTGTAAAAGAGTCATGCTGCCATGGAGGCAGACTGTCTCCATAGAAATCCAAAGCTCTGACAAATAAAAGACACAAACTTGAACAGAGTTCTGTCAATTATTTGTACCAACAACTAATTCACACTTTAACTTCTCACATGCCTCTGAGTTTGTTTAACGCATGATGGAGAGAATAACTAGATTATCCACCTACTTGACGCATGATGGAGCAACCCTTTTCTGGACTGTCCCCCCAAGAGCCCAAAAGAGGCATCCTTACACGTTTGCACACTTTTTCCCAGCCTATCATCCATACAATGATGTTGCGCTTGTCTTCTTCATCCATGCTACCTTTTTTTGGTGGCATTTGCATAGTTATCGTTACTCATTAGCAGTGCGGATAGTATTAATATTTATTATCTTAATTACTACTGTACGAGGTCTGTAATCATGCATGAGAATAACCATGAAATGTCAACTTTACTTGTGTTAAACAGAGTGGTTCATTCTTTGACATTCAAATTTATTTGTTCCTAAATACAATGCATTTGTTGAATATTTAGTCTTTTTTATGGTGCTTTAATTCAGAAATAAGACATTTGTAGACATCATGACATAAACAAGTATGACCAATTCATCGTACAACCGAACTCTTATCTAGAGATCACCAAAATCTAGACTATGACTAGCAGTCAATCGAACTCGTATAAGTGTGTTCATTTTTTTTAGATGCCCTATACAGTAAAAAAGAGAAGTGCATCACTGAGATGAACCTTTTTTGGTCTCTTCTCCCAGTTTACCATAGATTGTTTTACTATCCTACTTTATGGGATCCCTAATCAGGTAGGACATATTACCACTAAGGTAGACTTCATGTGGGTCTGAAGCGCCCATCTCCCTTGATGCACTTCTATCATATTGCATGATTGTCTCTTTGTGAATTGATCTACCATATTTTTAGACGTATGAACACAGTCCAATGCACTCTAGAGTTCCTCAATTTTTTGACAGATTTTAACTGCCTCTTTATATGCCTAGTTGTCTTCGTGTTGTCCTTAGAATTGTTCACTTTGACTATCACCGTTTGATTGTCACAGTTCATAGAAATTGCAGATACAGATTTTTCAATCACTGAGAAATCCATAAAGAGTCCACAAAGCCATTTAGCCACAGCGGTGGTGGCATCGAGTACGTTTGAATACCTAGCATAGTGAATCCCATATAGCTTGCAATTGCTTTAGGTAGCACATCACTCTCAAGAGCACACTAGTGATCATCTCTTGGATTTGAAATAAATTGACTTAGTTTGCTCATAGCAAATGAGATGCTAGGCCTCGCAACGCTAGCTAAATACATCCAATGATTTGGGGGTATCACAATTGCATTGATCCCTTGTTATCCTTCTGTTTTTCCTCAGTATCACACTAGGATCACAAGGAGTGGAAACAAGCTTGCAGTCCGTCACACTAGGATCACTTCGGTTTTTTCCTCAGTGCCCGCGCGTTTGCGTCCCGCTCGCCCATGCATGTCTGCACCTCTCGCCCTTGTGTGCGTGCAGCAACAAAGGAACAACGTGGCCCATCAGTCTAAGCGACCTTGGGCCAAACAAATTAAACAGACCTCATGCCCGCATGTAACACACGAGTCTGTTGCCCCACGCAACACACAGGCATACCCTAAAATGATGACGAACAGAAAATGCTTAGTCTGATTGAATTTCAGAACATGGATAAAAATTATTTTTGAGAATTTCAGTAATTACTCTAACTATATCCCTTCTAATTTAATGATTCAATACACAAAACTTGATCCAAAGAAGTGGATTCGTCTTTTGCATCTAACCTAGGGCAACCATAGCGAGTTCAACGACAAGTCTGACAATCCACTTCTTTTTCCTTCCTCTTCTCCTTATGGTGATCTATGCCACTACGACCATACTGGTTCACAATCCACTTCTTTTTCCTTCCTCTTCTCCTTATGGTGATCTATGCCACTACGACCATACTGGTTCCGATCTACAACGAATGTAGGACATTCATCATGGACAAGCGAGGAACAAGAAATTTAAGAGGAAAATGAGTTGAGAAGATGACGACTAACCAAAAATCCATGGAAGAGCAGCACCACCGATGATAACGGTGGCGGTAGCGAGCCCTAAAAACCGCTTCCTCTCCCTTCGCCCTCTTTTTTTTTTTTTCCTGTGCGTTAGAAAGTGACGATCGCACAGGAAGAAAGGAAACTCCACGACTCCCCGTCTCCTAATCGGAACAGGTAAGAGTTTTTTTTTATTTTTCTTTTTATTAAAACTAAGAATCAATGTAACTTCACTATCCACGGCCTGGTTAATGAGAATAAGCAGTCAAACGGAAAGTATTCGATGAGCTGTACGCACTGATGATCTCCATTCATCCATCCGAGCAACGTATCAAAAAGTCAAATTTTCAATCTCCCTTAAATACGGTCAACCTTCACTGAAAACACTTTCCATATTAAAATTCATATTTACCATGCATTTTCGAGTATTACAATGACTGCATGCCCTCCTCATCTAAAACAATGTCGACACCGGCATACAGATGCTCCCACAACCTTGCCACCACCCAAAGCAGCCATCAAAATGATTAAACAAGAGCTGCCTCCTATTTGCGCCCATTTGGATGTAGTGTTCAACTCCAAGTCTATTGTAACCCCTAATACAATAAGACAAATATAACAAAACAGGGACAAGCCCAGAAATCTGCTAAGCCCCAGACGAAACCATGTAATAAGGGACTAAATCATTTTTCTTTAATTTTTTAACTAAGAATCAGACTAGGTAAGAGTTTTCTAGCCAAGGACCAGGGGTGCAGGGGCAGCCCTACCCCTGGATCAGCCACTGTAACAAAACTACATACATATTCAACACATATCTAACACACTTTGACACCTCTAGTTTTCCTTTTGCTTTTGTTAAGAAAAAATATCGTCGCTTTGTCTCAATTAGGATCAGAAGTGCCATGCAACGAGAGACAACTGTGCAAGATAACATACACATGCTCTCGTGTCTAATCAAGAAAAAAAGGGGCAATACCGAGTATTAGTTAAACGTTTTTAGGCCTTAGGATATTGCTGGATATTATGTCGCAAGGGTATAGTGATTGATGAGATGATGATCAGATGCGGGGCTATTGGTTTCTTGGCTCATGAGTGACGATTCCTTCTGCTCCATGAGAACCTGCCTACTGGCTGCTCCATGGGACGATTCCTGGTATATGCTCAAGAGAACCTGTATAGATCACTAGTTACTACAGTATTTTTAACCGAGACGGGCAAAAAGATTTATTGGATCAAAGGTCATGGTTAATGTAACCTTTTTCAAGGTGGTTTGCTGCCCGTCTCGGTAAATCAACTAAAAAACAAAAAAAAAATCCATGGATAAGCCTGCCGAGCCCTTCCAGCGCCACCGCCGCTGCTGCTTCTGCCACCACCCGCCACCAGCTGCCTGGACGTTGGAGGAGGTGGTGGGTCCACCCCGCTCTTGCCGCCGCCAGATCCATGCATGCCTATGCACCACACCGGCTGTTGGCACTCCTTAACGTCATCATAAAATACCAGGTTGTCATCCCAGCAATGACGTCAGGAGTGGGTATTAAATCATGCCACTATCTAAGAATATAAACTAGGTATCCGCAAGTGCACAGATAAAATACCATTGTACCATTTTACCTAGAGTATTACTAGGTTGTCGATTTATATTTTTCCACAGAGAAGATCTGCTGGCTTGTGTATAGGAATGCGTTATAACTAATGATGGATGCGTATAACCATGTTCTCACTACTCAATGCAGAGGTAAGTTACAAGATAAATAATAATGGTAAGTATAAATCATCAGCGTAAACAGATAGAGACTCCTAGCTAAGGTTACTAGTAGAACATCAAGAGATATTCTTAAGTTATTCCTAGCTATATGTCAATGCATACTATGGTTAGTGCAATTATACTTAGTGGTCATCGCTAAGAGTTAGTATTATATCTATTCATACAAGACATACTAGGGAAGTTTGAGAATATAGCACGCCCTTTCTTTGTATACAAATCCTACTGTACCTATAAACGGGGGTAGAATATATAGGACTCAACAGGATTATCACACCCGCAATCTACCACCAAACCCAGTCTATAGGGTGTATTCACAGATAAATAATGTATAAGCACCACGCTTATACAATGTTGACCATTTACCCAACGATCAATTAGATGAGCTCTATACGAATATATGAATAAGTATAATATTAATCTAGCTATACTAAGGATATAACCATAATAGACAAGGAACACAATAACTACGAATGTAGACATTGAAGATAACATCAATTTAATTGTAGCATTTATAAGATATATACAACAACGAGAACAAAGGCGAGAGGAGATAAAGAACTATACCAGTCCACGCTCTTGACGGGATCCGGAATCTAAGCAAGTGTTTGCCCCCCTCTAGTTCTATCTAGCTATCTTGGCCCTAGCTAAGAAGCTCTTATTAGGGTTTCTGGCTGATGATCTGACTTGAATGAGATATCCCTCCCGGGGGTCCTGCCCTTCTTTTATAGCTCGATGGGGATGAACGTGAGCCATCGAATCAAACCGACTTTGGTGGACAGCTGAGATTCTTTCTCAAAGGCGGTGGAGCGCGTGAGATGAAGCGGGCCGTGAGTGGGCCCCGTAGATGACCAGCCAGTCTAGGGAGGTGACCGACCGGTCTGGGCCTCAGCCCATCTTCGGCGGGTTGTCTTCTGGTGTCTTCTAGAATCTTCTTATTTTACCGTGCAGTCCAATTTCTCTTTCTATGCTCCGATATCATTCTAGGATTGTGTCTTTTTCAATTTGCACTGTAGAAAAAAAGAATTTACCAAACTCGTAGAATTCTCATTAGTGCAAACCCTATATCTATGTTGGTGATCGCAATTGCATCCTTTTCGATAGCTAGTTGATGGTTAATTTAGTTACTTAACGACCGTCAACACCGGGCGAGGAACGAAAGCACGCCGGCTGGGAGGAGCTCGGGAGAGGTGCCGCCACCTCCAGATCCGTGGTCACCGCCTCCAAATCCGTGCTCGGCGGCGGTGGAAGAGCTCGTGGAAGAGCTCGCGATCGGGGGTGCCATCGAGGAAAAGCTAGCTCACCATCGGGGACAAGCTCGGGGAGGTGCTGCGGCTCCGGATCGGTGCTCACCGCCTCCAGGATCTGTGCTCAATGCCGGTGAAGGAGCTCGGGGAGGACCGCCTCGCCGTCGGAGGGGCGAGCTTTCTCGGCGCCTCCAGATCCACGCTCCCCCACCGGATCTGGCCGCCACCCGCCCGCCCAAATCTGCCATCTCCCACCGGGATTCGGCCTCCAGTGAGAGAGAGGGGCGCCACCGCCGTGTCGGGTTGTGGAGGGGCGCCGCCACCAGCCACCATTGGTTGCTCATGGCCACCGCCACTGCCCGCCGTTGGTTGTGGAGAGGGGAAGAGAGAGAGGGGGGAGAACGAGAGAGGAGGGGCCAGAATGCACCGTCGCAGAGGAGAATGAGAGAGGAGGCTCGGGCTTAGGAGCAGAGGAAACCCTAGGTATCCTTTTATTCTTGGCTGTGCTATTGAGCCTCACTTGGGTCTGTTTGGGCCTCGCCTTATTAACCATGGCGGGCCATTTATAAGGCCCGCCTCGGTTAATAGGGCTATTTCTGGAGGCAAGCTTTTTAGAATAACCGCCTCTATTAATAGGTTTTGTGAGGCGGATTTTTTTTAACCGTCTCGGTTAATCGAGACATTAACCGAGGTGGTTTTCGGTGCCGCCCACCACCGAGGTCAAAATCTAAACGCTACGCAAGTTGTTTTGTGTAGCAGTGGATGGCAACTTAATTGCCAAGTGGCCAATTGACATGTGTCTTTTCAACAATTAGTTGTTTTCTCATCCAAAGCATGTTATAAAGCTGTGAAATTATATGCAAATTTTCTGGTAATTTCGTAGCAAGCAAAAAAGTGCTATCTTAATATTACAAATTAAAGCCCCCTATGTTAATCCTCATGAGACATGTTATGAATTCCCATAATATGCCACTTATCTAGTAGACTCCAATAATTATCACCAATAATGGCCTTGGGTTTATTCAGTTTTCTAAAATATTATCCACCTCTACTAGCATGAAAAATGCATAAATTAACCATCTAAACTGACATCTAAATTATACACATCTACCATTATGAAAGATAATTAAAAGCAACACCTAGATTTGCATCAAAACTACTAACTTGTACCATTATGAAAAATAATGCAAAGTAATCCCTAAATTAATTTTAGATTAACAACCTTAGTATTAAAGAAGATAATATAAAATAATCCTTCTAATTTGCATGCAATTTATTCACATTTTTCATTGTATCCCTCCTATCTACATTTAAATTAGCAATATGGTATTACAAATTAAATAACCATACAATATAGTAGACATGTTTCTAAATTACACATTTCTGCCAACATTAGATTCAAAGTAAATATTAATACTAGTGTATGTGACACGACATAGATGGAGTATTTATGCATACATGAAGGGGTACCTTGACAAACTACGTGCCAATGATAGTATGACACTGAGAATTCATTTTAGATATTATATCAATGTCTACGCATGATAACAAGCTTTACTTTAGATAAGTTTATATATTTTGAGTGAAACATTATAAAAAATCAATATGAATAATTTAATTGTAAGCATTTTATATAAAACAATATTATTAAATATATAATTCTTTAATATTAGAAATTCAGCAATTTAATCCCCATGCTGTGGATTGAAACAACCGCATATGATGTTGTAGTAATTAACAGTGTGGTTGACCCTAGAGTACATTTTTATGAAATATATAACATAACCAAATATTGAATAAAAAGATACAATAAGAATCATAGTTTCAACTTAATACACAGTGAAAAATGCAACAACTAATAAGATCAAAAGCTGAAAGCCAAAATATAGTCATGATGTCACAAAAATGATATTACAGAGTTGATATAGTTTAAGCTAAGATGCGGTACTATCAAAAAAAAAAAGCTAAGATGCAGCGCAAATGATGAAAAGCACTATAGAGAGAGTAATCGGTAGATTAATTATCATAGCCAAATACAGATTATTGTAGAATATCTACATAGTTATTGTGTTATGAAAGGAATTTTAATTAGTCGAAACTATTTGTTATGTAACATAATAGTTTAGATCTTTCTGGAGCATGAGTTGACGGGCTAGCTAGCTTGTGTTCCTAATTTTAAAAGCTAGCAAAGATGGCAATATCATATTTGAGTTCTTACTTGGGCAAATGTACTACGTTGAGCACTAAACTAAAAATCATTATCCAGAAACAACACGACGCGTAGTCATGCGGCTATCCTAAGAGGCATCAGAGAATTCAAGAGGGACACGCAGGTTTTGGATATAGCTTCATCAGTGCCGTGTGCATGTGCA
This sequence comes from Chrysopogon serrulatus, assembly GCA_015844335.1. Lineage (NCBI taxonomy): Eukaryota > Viridiplantae > Streptophyta > Magnoliopsida > Poales > Poaceae > Chrysopogon > Chrysopogon serrulatus. The sequence continues at coordinate 6,152 of JADLZL010002085.1, read as the reverse complement.
TATATAATACTTTATCCTTTGCATAAGTTCTGGCTTTGTTACTTGATAATGATCCTTATAAGGCCAGACTTTTGACTGTTCAAGAAGAGTGACAACATTTGTTTATATATTATCATCATGAATCAAATCAACCGGGCTATGTTTTGTTAATGGAATGGTAAGAATAATAAGAGGTATGAAGACTACCGCGTGCATGTCATCACATCCTACCAAGATTATTTTATGATATGCCACCGGCGATGTTGCAAATGTGCACTGCACCCCTCTAAGATGCCAAGATCTAGTTTTTCTGACACATGCATGATTACCAATGAAACGAGCATTGACTCGATGAGGAAGAATGACGGACTATATTGAAGTAGTCATGTTGCATGATGGAGACTGTCTCAATGAAAATATTCGTCAAACATGGATTATCATCGTTTAAGAGGGTTAGCGTTTAGTCTATCTCCCTTTGTTTGGTTTCTTTTTTTCGAGAATTAAAAAAACAGCATGAGTCTGCAACTGTATTAAGGATTGATTATATGCAAAATTCTTAAGTGACCAGAATAAACTTCTTTTTTTCTAAAAACAAAAGGTGTTGTTGGATCAATCAGCTGGAAGTACAAAACCAACAACTCCGATCTCCTCTGTAAATGAAGATCAATGTAAGTTCACTTGAGATTGCAAAGAAATCTCAAATAATATTGCATGCTCTCCTGCAGAGCCACGCAAGGCAATACTTTTCTCCCACTGAAAAGGCAATAATTTAGCTAAAGAAAAGAGAGCCAAGTAGCCAACAAATGCCGCAGCCACTGTCAATATGCATCTATGTCACCTCTCCCTTACCCTTTCCACTTTCCTTGTCCGTGGACAGGGAATATATACTGCTTGCCACTTTGTGCCACACAAAAATATGGAGGAGGGGCCAACACAAAGGCACATTGCTTTCAGTAGCTAGCTAGCTAGGAGCCTAAGGTTTTGAAGAATATATAACTGAATAGCACTGATAGCTGAATTGCCGGCCCGAAGATCTGGAGGAATATGTAACCGAATTACACGGATATCTGCTTTGTCAGCCCAAAGTTCTGAAGAGTACGTCCAAAAAAAAAAAAAAAAAAAACACCAAGTCAAACTATCTTACATCCGTCCAAAAAAAACTTATAAGTACTATTCTAGTTTTATCAAGTCAAACTATCTTATAATCAAGTTTATATAAGTAAAACACCAATGCTTATGTTACCAAATAAGTATAATAGAGATTCATCAGGCTCGAAGACATAGTTTCACGGTATACCTATTTGGTGTCATAAATGTTGATAATCTTCTCTGTAAATTTGATTATACATAAGGTAGTTTGACTTAGGACGACAAAACTAAAACATAATTTTTTTTTGGACGGAGTTAATATAACCGAATAACACACTGACAACGGATTAGTTGCGGGGCTTGAGTTGCTCATGGAGCTTTAAGAAGCAGGGGCGCCCTGCAACTCCAGGATGGAAGTGCTATAATCTGTCCAGATTCACTACGAATGCCGTGCACCATTCAGTACGTAGTTTGCCTGGCTTAGTTTTGGTATGGAGGACCCAAGCGCAAAGGCATATTTGCTTTCAGAGATTGCAACAAGGTAGGACTCCTAAAGTTGCAGAGAACACGTAGCTGAATAACACTATGCATGATTTGTCTCACTAATACTAGCACTGTGATTTGCCTCCAATTGCTCATTCAGCTCATCAGCTGTAAGGTGTGTAGCGTAGTCCTGTTGAATGATGAGCTTGTAGGTAAAGGAGATCTGCTGCTACTCAACAGATAAACGATGCAGAGTCGCTAGATCATCCACTATATGTTACCTGTTTGTATGGTTTTGGCGATGTAGAAATTAATGCAGATTAGATGTAGCTGCTCACTGATGTTGTTATTTGAATTAACATGTTTTAAAAATATACATAAGAAGATACGAAGACTGGCCTCTTGAGTAAATTTCAATTATTTTTCAGAACATTATTTCATAGAGCATCAGAGCGGAACAAACGCTACCAGCTACATGTATCGATGCAACATGCATGTTGCATGCCATCGTATATACAGTATTTGCTTCATCAGAGAAAATAAAAAAAAGTAAATAAACAAGGAATAAAACCCTATATATCTGATGATCAATCGAATCACATTCACATGATAAGCGCCTACAGAGATCATGGTGCAACAACCATAGCACCTCCACTATATTTCTTCGCTGACCCTGAACTATAGCTAGCTCTGGGAGAGCGGGAGGACTCTCCTGATCATCCAGAGAGCGCCGCACCTCTTGCTGGTTGCCTTCTTCTCCTTCACTCGCTGGCCATGGCCTCTCCCACGGCCCTTCTCTTCCCCGCGCAGCAGCTGGCCTCTTGCAGCGACAGCCGCAGCCGCTTCGTACCCCATTTGTTGCAGCTAGCTGCCTCTCAGTGCAAGTTAATTAAGAACCGTGTGAAGTAGTTACCTCTTGGTATGCTCTCAGTTGCTTGCTTGCTTCCAACAGATGGCGATGAGCCTTGTTGGGGGAGAGTACCTACCCAACCTCCGCTCCCAGGCGAAGGCCCAGCAAGAAGAAGCTAACCTCCACTCTTCCTCTCTATCTTTGTCCCTTTGGCTGTGTTTTCAGGGAATGGCCTACATGAGGCGGAGGATCGGCGGAGGTAGCCTACATGCGGCGGAGGATCGGCGGAGGTAGCCTACATGCGGCGGAGCTTCCAAAGAAGCGGACCTCCGCCTGGGCGCAGCCCCGAGGCGGAGGTCGCCCTCATCTTGCACCACCGGCGCCCGACGACGGCAGGAGGGCGAAGGCCCCGACCTCCGACCCGGGTCCTGGCCCAACAACAGCGGATCATACAGAAGCTAAATGCGGCCCAGCCCACGGCGTGGAAGAGGAAATGCCGGTGCAGCCCCTGCAGCCAAAGATAGCGGTCAGGGCCGGGACCAAAATGCCCTTAGGGTTAGGAGGGCAAAGATGTAATGTAGAAGGAGAACCTGTACCTGAGCCACCTATAAAAGGAGGAGCTCAACACTGTTGAAAGGGTTGGTGAAAAAATTAATAAAGTCATTCATTTCCCCACTCATTATTCTGTACCAGCCTGGAGCAGGCTTCTTCTCACTGACTGAGGGTCCCACTCCTGGCGGAGGTCCTCATCCTGAGAGAGAGCCTCCGCCCATCGTTCGGTAGCGCTGCCTAGAAACGCAACATTGGCGCCCACCGTGGTTAGCCAACAAAAACCCAAACATGCCACCAAGGAAAAAGAAGACAACCAAAGCGCCTCCAGGCGGAGGTACCTCACGAGGAAGACCAAGGAGAGCGGTGCGTAGCACCTACGCAGATCCTCCGACACCTGAAACAGAGCAAGTCACAGAAGAGGACAATACCGCCGTGCCTCCGCGGGGCAATGAAGAACAAGCCAACGATCAAGTGCCAGAACCGGCAAACGCAGCGCAAGAGGAAGAGCTGCAAAGAGTTCAAGTTCAGCTACAAGTCTTGCAAGCAGAGAGGGAGAGAGTTGCTGCAGCCTTCGCGGCGAGACAGAGGGCGTTCAAACCACCACCCAAGCCGTCGCTGAAGCAAAGCGGCAGATGGCGATCTTGCAAGCGGAAATACAAAGTATGCTAGCAGCACAAAGCGCACGGCGAAGGAATACCAAGCCAAGGGCCACCTTTCGCAACCTTCGCCGCTACTCGGCCCACGGCAAAGGCGCACCCACCTAGGGACCATCCTTCGTGTCCTTTGGGGCGGCTCAAACACGAACGGTGGACCCAAGATCTCCACTGTCGGAAGGACTGCAGACATCAGCATGGCCAATGGGCTACAAGCCAATCACATTACCAAAGTTCAACGGAAAGACGGACCCCAGACAGTTCATCATGAGCTTTGAGGCAGCGGTAGCCTCCGCAGGGGGGAATGATACAGTCCTTGCCAAATCCTTTGTCATTGCAGCCGAGGGGGATGCACTTGCTTGGTACTCCATGCTCAAGCCAAACTCAATCTACTCGTGGGAGAACCACCGCGACAAAATCATGACCAACTTCAAAGGATTCTCCAAAGAGTCACCGACAACTTCAGACTGTTTCATTGCAAGCAAAGAAAAAGATGAATCATTGAGAGAATACTACCGGCCTTCGTCCAACTAAAAGCGAAGGCTCCAAATGTACCGAAAGAGGTAGCAATAGAAGCGGCATCAAAGGACTCAAGATTGGCCCGTTCGCGGCACATATGGCCAGAGAGAAGCCTGAAACCATGGAAGCATTATACTCAGAGTTCGAAAAGTACTGCAAATCAGACAACGACCTCCGAAAGAGGGTGGAGGAACAAAACCAATACAAGCAGTTTCAAAACACCAACAGGCAAGCGGTCGATCCAACCAAAGGCTACATGCATGCCAGCGGCAGCCTCAAAACAAACAAGTAATGGGTATTGACCAACAATCTCAACGAAAGCCAACAGCCAGGTTCACCGGCGCCTCCGCAGCCCGCTAGAAATCAACCGAGACAAAACACAGAAGAAACTGGAATAGCAATTCCAGTAACAACAGAAAGAAGCCGTATTGTTTTTTCCATGGGGAAGACAAAGGGCACGTCACAAAGGAATGTCCGGAGGCAAAAGAAACCCAAGAGAGGATGAAGAGAAGGAAAGAAGCGGAGGCACCGGCGCCCCAGCAAGCGAGGGAAGTCAACCATACCTCCGCACTGCCGGCAAAACCAATACCGCCCAAGATATACCCAGCCCTAAACAGCACCCAGATACATCCCTCAACACTAGCAGCAGCTTACTTCCCAAGCCACCTGCCTGCATGGCGCCAGATACCTCCGCATGCAGCCACAACGCCAAACACCAGCCAATACAGACTAGAGCAAACACCAGCCTATACCCACCCAAGGCCGCCCAACATAACCTATCTAGATACCCAACCCTGCAACGTAACCTACGGCTCTACCGCCACCTCCCAGGCACTTCAACCACAAACCGCAAATACAGCCTTCACCTCAAGCAAAACAAGAGCCAAGCCCGAAAAACCAACACAACCCTCATAACCCACTCGCCAACCATCGGCCATATACTACCAATTAGCGGAGGCTCGGCAATGGAATTCCAGACCAAAAAACAAAAAAAGGATCACCTCCGCCTAGTAAACAATGTGGCAGTTCAAGGTCCCATAAGAGCGACAGAATGGTCCAGGGTGCCAATAACCTTCACAGAGCAAGACCTAAAACTTGAAAGCTACCCTCACACTGACGCAATGGTGATAACAAAGAAACGTAGCAAAGATGGGAAATAAAAAAAGAATCTTGGTGGACTCGGGAAGCTCACGACATACCGTTTCGCAAACACCTTTGACAAGATGCAGCTTTGGCGTAAAACCAATTACAACCTTTGGAATCCCACTTGGTCGGATTCGGAGGAAGAAGGGTGGAAGCACTAGGAAAAATAGCACTCCCAAAGATCCTTCGGAGATCAAAACAACGCCGTAACAGAATACATAACCTTTGATGTCGCCGACCTCAACTACCCTTACAACGCTATTCCAGGCGAGGTTTCTCTAACAAATTTGGGGTGGCAAATCCACATGGGCTACCTCTGCATGAAGCTACCAAATTGCATGGAATAATAACAATCCATGGAAGCCGAGAAAGAGGCAAGAAACATTGAAAAAATGATACACAAAAGCTCAAGTAGAAATGTCAACTCACGTGGAATCAGGCGTTCAGCGGGGGAAGAACCTCCGGACATGCCCAAAGGAAAGACAAGCTTCAAAGTCGGAAGAAAAGACGAAAAAAAACAAAAAATCAGTCCGGTTGGAACAATCCAAGCCCGACGAAAAAGTCACAATAGCCTCAAATTTGACGGATCAAGAAGAAAAAAAGAGCCGATGCAAGCCTTGAGGGAGAACAAAGACGCCTTTGCATGGTCGGCGGAAGACCTTCGGGGAGTATCCGAGATATCATACAGCACCATTTAGATGTTAACCCGGGCATCCGACCAAAAAAGCGTAAACAAAGGAAAATGTCCGAAGACGATAATGGCGGCTAAAGCGGAGGTGCGTAGACTCCTAGATGCGAAGGTAATAAGGGAAGTCAAGTACTCGACCGGCTAGCAAACGTTGTGCTAGTACCCAAGAGCAATGGCAAGATGAGGATGTGCATAG
>JADLZL010002084.1:0-36810 GCA_015844335.1 Chrysopogon serrulatus | reverse complement strand
AAGGTTGAAACGAAGCGCGGGGATGCCATCGACGTGAGCAGCTGCTGCATGCGTGTTAGCGTCCCTCGCCGGCGGCGAGAGAAGAAGCTAATCGGAGGAATACAGATGAAGAAGGGAAAGAACAGAGGAGGAAGAGGAGGCAGAGCCGGCTGTGCCGGTTGGGAAATTCTATTTTGCTTGTTTGATATTCGATAGTTTGTTATAAGTCTCTCTCTCTCAAATAGTCTCTCCAGACATCTTGCAAAGACAAATGTTACAATCCCATTCTGGGCCTCTCAGTTTAGCAGGCCGGGCCTTCTTGCGAGTACTGCGCTTGGGCTTGGGCTTGCCGTCAGGGACACCAGGATGAGGGGCACTGACACCCCCCTCTCCTTGAGACAAGGCATGTCCCCATGCTGGAGCAGCCGGAAACTGTTGCTGGATGAAATCAGCATCTTCCCAGGTAGCGAGATCATCGTCGAGTCCGGACCACTTGATGAGGAGCTGGGGAACGGTGGTCGAACCTCGGAGGTGAAGGCGACGTTGGAGAACGCGTTCCGGTACCTGCAGACCATCGTCTAGCTCTGGCAGTGGAGGAAGCTCGGCAGGCCCGTTCTGATGCGGAGGGAACGGTGCCGGCTTGAGCAAGGAGACGTGGAACACCGGGTGAACGGAGGACCCGGGGGGCAGCTGAAGCTTGTAGGCAACGTCACCGATCTTGTCGACGATCTTGTACGGGCCGAAGTACTTGAAACAGAGCTTCTGATGGGCACAAGGCGCCAACGAAGACTGGACGTAGGGCTGCAGGCGCAGGTAGACGTAGTCGCCGATCTTGTACTGGCGCTCGCAGCGCCCCTTGTCAGCCTGCGACTTCATGCGCTGCTGAGCGCGCAACAGGTGTTGGCGAACGGAAGCCCACATGGTAGCACGTTCCGCTAGCAGGGAAGACACATCCGGAACAGGAGAAACAGCATCGTCAGTAAGACCGAAATGCCTGGGAGCATGACCGTACAATACCTCGAAGGGAGACCGGCCAAGAGCAGAGTGGCGACTGGTATTGTACCAGAACTCGGCCAAGGAAATCCATTTGACCCATTTCCACGGGCAGGAGTGAACAAAGCATCTGAGGTAGGTCTCTAAGCATTGGTTGACCCGTTCCGTTTGGCCATCCGACTGGGGGTGGTAAGCGGAGCTCATACATAGTGATGTGTCGGCCAACTTGAAGAGTTCCTTCCAAAAGGTGCTTGTGAAAACAGGATCTCTGTCTGAAATGATATGGGTAGGCATGCCATGGAGACGGAAGATGTTGTCGAGGAACAACTGGGCGACCTTAGGAGCTGAGTACGGATGCAAAAGCGGAACAAAATGTGCAAACTTACTGAACTTATCAACGACCACCATGATACAGTCTGCACTGCCTGACCGAGGGAGGCCATCAATGAAATCCATGGATATCACCTGCCATGCTTCCGAGGGAACCGGCAGGGGGGATAAGAGGCCAGGATATTTTGACCGCTGGGGCTTAGCCTGGAGACAGACTGAACAGTTTGCAACATAATCCTTGATGTCACGCTTCATTCCACGCTATGCGAAAAGCTTTTTGACTCGGCAGTGGGTAACAGGAAAGCCGGAATGACCGCCTACGGCGCTGTCGTGCAAGGCAATCAGAATCTGGGCCTGCAGGGGCTTGTTATCACCAATCCACACTCGGTCCTTGTAACGGATGATCCCACCTTTGAGGGAGAAGTGAGGTCTGGACTGAGGAGACACAGCCAATTCTTGGAGTAGAGCAGTAGAGAAGGGATCCTGGGAATACCCGGTCTGCACTTCAGAGAGCCAAGTCGGCGATGGACCAGAGATAGCCGCCAACTGCGCTGGAGGGGATGGGTGCCTAGAGAGGGCATCAGCAGCCATGTTGGAGGAACCTGCCTTGTACACAATACGGAACTGTAAGCCCACCAACTTGGTGTACATCTTCAGTTGCCAAGGGGTGTGTAATCTCTGATCAGTAATATGCATGAGACTCCGCTGATCTGTGAAGATGGTGAATTCAGCGTGTTGCAAGTAAGAACGCCACTGATCGATGGCCATCAAGATAGCAAGGTACTCCTTCTCGTAAGTGGAGAGACCGCGAGTCCGGGGACCCAGCGCCTTACTGACGAAGGCTAGGGGGTGACCGTTTTGAAGAAGCACAGCTCCAATTCCACATGCCATCCGGGCGCGTGCATGCGAGTTGGAAAGGTTTCGAGAAATCTGGAAGTGCAAGCACCGGAGCCGTCATCAGAGCCGACTTGAGAGCTCCAAATGCTTCAGAGTGAACTGATGTCCAGACGAAGAGAATTCCCTTCTTTAACAGGTCCGTCAAAGGCCGTGCAATAACTGCGAAATGCCGCACAAACTTCCGGTAGTATCCGGCTAAGCCAAGGAAGCTGCGGAGCTGCTTTACATTTGTAGGGTCAGGCTACTTGCTGATCGCCTCAATCTTGGACGGGTCTGTAGCCACTCCGGCTTTGCTGACTATGTGTCCCAGATAGCCCACGCTTTGCTGCGCGAAACTGCATTTGGACAGTTTGACTTGCCACCGGTCTTGTGACAACAAGGAGAACACCTGACGAAGGTGCTGAATATGGTCCTCGAACGTGGGGCTGTAGACCAGTATGTCGTCGAAAAAGACAAGCACACATTTGCGGAGCAGAGGCTTCAACGTGGAATTCATTGCTCCTTGGAACGTGTTTGGAGCACCGGTAAGACCGAAGGCCATGACAGTGAACTCAAAGTGCCCCCAATGAGTCTGGAACGCGGTCTTATGCTCTTCTCCTGGTGCAAGCCTGATTTGATTGAATCCAGCCCTCAAGTCTAGACAAGAAAACCAACTGGCGAAGAAAGTTCATCAAGCAACTCATCAATAACTGGGATGGGGATCTTGCTTTTGACAGTCAAGGCGTTGAGCTGTCTGTAGTCCACGCAAAAGCGCCAGGAACCATCCTTTTTGCGCACCAGCAACACAGGTGAAGAAAAGGCACTAGTACTCGGCTGAATTAACCCTTGCTGCAACATGTCTGCCACTTGAGTCTCTATTTCAAACTTGAGCTTTGGAGAGTACCGGTAAGCACGCACAGCCACAGGTTGGGCGCCGGGCACCAAGGGAATGGAGTGATCGCAATCTCGACGGGGAGGCAGCTCAGTGGGTTCAGCGAAAAGGGTACTGAACTCCACGAGCAACTCTTGAATCTGAGGCAACTGAGGTGAAACCGGCTTGTCAGAACTGAACACTTGGAACAGCTGCAGAAGAGAACACTGTGCTTCATCAGTCAGGGACCCTTGTAATGTGATATGCTTAGACCCATAAGGGATAGTCATACATCTTCTAGCCCAGTCCACTCTCATAGGGGAGAACGCCTCAAGCCAATCCATTCCCAAGATCATGTCAAAGGAGCCAATAGCTAGCAGCTTAAGAGAGGAATGGAACTGATAACCCTGCAAGGACCATTCGGCGTTGGGAATTTCTGCGGTACATCGAACAGAACCCCCGTCTGCAACCCGGACAACAGCAGGAGCTGGAAGTGGCCTGACGCCAGGAAGGACCAACTCAAAAGAAGAGCTCAGAAACGAGTGACTGCTGCCTGAATCAATCAAAACTAAGATCTGATGCTCATAGATTTCACCCTGTAACTGCAATGTGCGAGAAGAAGCAACTCCAGACTTGACAGCAGCGGACATCATCATGCAAGTCGGGTCACCAGAAGACTGCAGCTGTGGATCCAGAGAAGAATCATCCGTGAACTCAGCACAACACAAATCCCATACCTCTTGGAGGGCATGCATTTGAAGGTTGGGAGCACAGCGGTGGCCTGGGACCCATTTTTCAGCACATCGGACACACAGACCGCGCGCCTTGCGGTTCTCGCGCAGCCTGGAGAGCTTGTCGTCCACAGAGCCGCGTTGAGGCAGCTGCTTGTCGTCTGGGGGCCGTCCACCTCCTGGACGTGGTGCTGTCGTTGATGGAGCAGCACCCTTGCTTGCTGGCGACTTGGAATACGCCGAAATGTCAGACTTCTTGAACTCGCGGCGCCTTCCTTGGTCCGCAGCCTCCTCCTGTAACAGGGCAAGAGTACAAGCAGAATCGAGGTCCGGAGGACGTTGAACCAGAACGACAGAACGGATGTCATCGCGCAATCCATCAATGAACCGGGTAGTGAAGTAAAGTGGGTCAGGATTGGATGTGTAAGAAGAAAGTTGCTCCACGAGCTCTACGAATTTGTCAATGTAATCATTAACAGAGGCTGATTGGCGAATGTTAAAGAGCTGGCGAAGGAGAAGCTCGTGTTGATCTCTGCTAAACCTCTCGTGAATGCGTGCACAAAAGGTTGGCCAATCGGCATGTTTGAGAGTGTGTTCCAGGGACTGAAACCAGCGGGCTGCTGCTCCAGTGAACCGCATGTGAGCCACCTTAACCCAGACAGATGGATGAACTGAATACATTTCGAAGTAAGTTTCGGCCCTAGTAATCCAGAACTGTGGATTATCCCCATCAAAGAGAGGGAAATCCATTTTGGGGAGCTTGCCAGTGGGATATGAGTATGGAGATTGGGTGGGGAAATATGTTGGGTGGGAATTTGTATGGTGTAGGTGAGAATTTGTGAACGGTGGGTTGGGTTCTCGGTAGACGACTTGGTTATTGTGGAAAGAAGGATGGGGATCTGGGGCTGGTGGTGGTAACTGAGGGTAGGGTGTCTTGTGGAATTGAGGAACAAACGGACCCAGATCGACATCTCCAGCAAACGAAAATGAACGGGGAAGGGGATCGATGATCGTACCATTGGCCGGGTTCGGGACTACGGTCGTTACCGATCCATAGCCCCTCTCCCGTGTAGTCTGTTCTTCACGGTGCCCACTGGGCCAGTCGATCGATTCGCCGGCAGGTGGGCGCACGGCAATCGACTCAGGAATCGGCATCAGGCCTAGAGCGGAGTTCGACGTCTCGCGGACCGCTCGATCCCAGAAGCGATTCAGGCGTCCGGTCTCCTCGCGCAGCCTGGTGAGAGAGCCGTCGACTCCGGGCTTCCAATCGGCGAGATCCGCCATGGCAGACTCCTAGGTGGAGACGCGGTCGTCCTTCTCGCCGTAGATCTCGGCGAATCGGAGCAGATCGCCTCCCACCCGGTACTCGAGGTCGGTGAACCGCCCCTCCATCTGCTGGTCCCAGTCGTCCGCCGTCCACAGGGAGCTGGCGTGGAGCTCGGACCGGTTCTCCAGGGAGTCGACCCGGAGCTGCAGCGCCTGGTCGTTGCTCTTCACCGTCTCCTCGAGCCTGGAGACGCGCGTCTCCCGGCGCTCGTCGGCCCCGTCGAGGCGCTGGAGCCGGGAGTCGATCCCGTCCAGCGCCGCAGGATTTCGTCGAGGGCGGACTTGACGCCAGCTCCATGGTCCTCGAGCTCGCTGAAGTCGGGTGTAGTGGTCGTGTTCGATCGCGCGATCCAGCGCAGCACCGAGAACCGGTAGCTTTGATACCAGTTGTTAGCGTCCCTCTCGCCGGCGGCGAGAGAAGAAGCTAATCGGAGGAATACAGATGAAGAAGGGAAAGAACAGAGGAGGAAGAGGAGGCAGAGCCGGCTGTGCCGGTTGGGAAATTCTATTTTGCTTATTTGATATTCGATAGTTTATTACAAGTCTCTCTCTCTCAAATAGTCTCTCCAGACATCTTGCAAAGACAAATGTTACAATCCCATTCTGGGCCTCTCAGTTTAGCAGGCCGGGCCTTCTTGCGAGTATTGCGCTTGGGCTTGGGCTTGCCGTCAGCGACACCAGGATGAGGGGCACTGACAATGCGCTGCTACATCTCCGTCGCTACGGGAGCGGAGGAAGAGAGAGACGCTGTGTGCACCGTCGCCGAGTTCTACGAGCATGCCGCGCTCGCACGAGGGCCTCCTGGCCCCATTGCTTCCATGGGCTACGTGCTGCATCTTAGTTGCATGGGCGCTAGTCGTCGCTCAGCCGTGACGCACGCCGCGTCCCTCGGCACTGTCTGCTGCCACCGTGGCATGGCCACGTAGGATATTAGCACTGGCGTGGCAGGTTCTGGATTTATGGTGTGTGGCATTAATAGATCAGGAACATGGATAGTTGTTTTTTTAGTTTGAGGACTCAGACGGGAAGACCCTAAAAATTTGAGAACCCAACATGCACTTTACTCTATCCCCACGTAGAAGTAATTTGTATCAGTACTATACTTATGATGGAAATTAAGTCATCAGGGCGGCCATCCAAAATAGGATAGGATCGGATCGGAAGATGATGCATCGATCACCAGAAATTAATGAAAATTACCCAATCTGCAGGCCTGTCAACGGATAGATATCTGGCAGCGTCTCCATGTATGCTAGCTAGCTAGCAAGTAGCTAGCAGCTATCCAGCATACGTACGTCGTACTGCTACGGCCCGGATAACAAAATAATTAATATGGTCGATCTGCAATGCAGAGAAACGAAAGACAGCCGATGAATGTTTACATATAGATGCATGTATATCTGCGTATAATAATAATTACTGGAAAAATAACAGAAAACACATGCATGCTTTGCATCAGCAGGTGTCCGAGGGGGATTCGTTCGATTGCAGCCAAACAAAGTCTAATTAAAGCTGGAAATAATTCAATCAGCAACGTAAACATATACATTGATTCCCGCTATGAATATAATATGATGACCCATAGACCGATCGAGGATCGCAGCAGATCAAGCAGGTCTTATATATACCATGCATGCATGCATTCAGGGGTTGTCGATGAATCTTACAGCTAGCTAGGAAGACGACGATGCGCAAGGATGAAGACGAAATCAATCCAAAGCTAGGGCCGCCGCCGGTTGGGGAGAGGCCGGGGCAGGGAAACGCCCGGGAGGAGTAGTAATCTATCCTAAATTTGGGTCTCTCATCTCTCTCGATCATCCACACTCCACTGCGCGCGAGAGAAGTACGACGGTCCACTCTTTGCCGCCTTCATTTATTTTCTCATGTGTATTTCGAACACAAATGAGTCACACTACAAACTGGCCAATCCAGGTTGATTCTAGCCGGTTTTAATAAGTCTGTCAAACTATAAAGTGGACTTCAACCGTTACGTTTCGATGATCGAAATACGTATATATACAACATCAGATTTGGAGTCTGAATTACTCACTCCATTCTAAGTTATAAATCTCTTTGACTGTTTTAGTTCATCTATCTAGATACATTATTATATATGAAATATGTTTTGGTGGTCCTCTTTGAAAATACTTGCACAGACCGGAGTGAATATTAATTATATTAATTTTGTCTTGGATCTACATTGAGCCGGCCCTACAGTGCCCAAAGGAAGCCCAGCCCTTCGCGTATTAGAGTTCAGATTCCCGCAATCAGCTAGTCACGCGACTCCAGTCATTATATTTGCTGGGCGGACGCCGGATGCCCTGGGCACCGGTGGTCGAACGAGTGGACGGACTTCCCTGCCTCGCGTCCCCCGCTTTGTCTCTGGTCTCCTAGTGCTAGCGAATGATGCTGGCAGACAGAGCTGATGATGATGGCGGCACGGCGGCCACAGACCGGACGAACAATGCAAATTGCGGCGGCGGCAGACAGGTCGGTACGGGTGGCATCGGCAACAGAACCACCGAGCAACCGAAGCCAATCGATCGCTATCGCCATCCGCCGTGGTACTTCCGCAGCGCTGCGGCCTTCCGCCTTCCCTACGGCGCTCCTGTCTGATCCGTCATTTGGAGATGCCTTTGGGCGTCCTAGTCGAACTGTGTGGAACGTTCAGCTACAGCTTAGGATCGGATAGCAGCTTATGATCTCTAGTGATTCAAGCATGGCAAGATCAACGTGCATCCTGGAAGGCGTGGCTTATGCACGAAGTGATAAAGCTATGGAGGTTCTTAAAATGTGGACTTGCATCTCTGAAATTTTTGGCAATGTCGTGATCTTATAAACTCTGAAATATTTCGGACAGTGACGGCGCGTCTGCTGCCGCAGATTCCACGCCAGCACCCCGTCCGGCGGCCCCATCTGCTCTCCCGCCTTCACTGTCCAACCAGTCCACCGCTGCCGCCGTCGCCATCTGCGCTCCTAGTGCGGGAATGCAGCACGGGGAAGGCGCCTCTCGATCGATCATGCCGCCGTCCACCCGCTGGAGTAGGTTCTTAGCAGAAATACCCCGCTACGTGATAACCAGAGATGAGAGACCGTGAGCAATCTGGGTTGTGGTGCATGGAGGGCTGGGTTTTCTTTATTTGGGTGCGATTGGACTGGCCCAATCTAGATCAAAAACAAAATTAATTATAATTAATCACCGTGGTGCTCTAAGATAAGTGCAATTTTGTAAAAGAGGACCACCGGAGCAAAACTCTTATTATATTTAGGTACATAGCAAAATGGATGTATCAAAAAAGTCAAAATGACTTATAATTTAAAACGGAGGGAGTAGAAGATTTCAAACCCTACAAAGTTGGTTAAGCATCGGCTCTACGTAGTTGTGTTTTTTTCTCTTTATTTATGACATTATCATCATAGGCCTACGACATTCTTGCTTCCCCCCACCCCTCTCTCCCTATCTATTGCCCATGACATGGTAACAATCTCGTTCAGAAGAAACTTCATTCCACATATTAAAAATGAGCAAAGTGTTTGGATTCAAGATCATGAAGGAAAAACAGCCTTCTCTGGGTCTCTTTCAAGCACCGCATGGGCACTACCTCCTCCCCAAAATGCTTTTTGATTGATAAGAGTCAATTGATGATCTGAAATCACTCCTTTCCAGTCCAGATAGCTGAGATTGATTTAATTGTGAAGCGCAAGCCCAATGATAAAGCCTCATGACCAGATGGGTTTAATGGCCTTTTTCTTAAGAAATGCTGGCCATTTCCAAGGAATGATATTTATGCCTTATGTCAAAGTTTTTTCATGGGACAAGTCAATCTTAGTGCCCAAAAAAGATAGCCTAGAAACGACCAGTGATTACCACCCATCTCCCTCACAAACATTTCACTCAAGCTTATCATCACCAAGATCATGGCAGACAAACTCTAGGTAGTCATTCACTATCTAGTGCATCAGAACCAGTATGGGTTTATCCGGTCCCTCACGATTCAGGACTGTCTTGCATGAAACTATGAGTATATTCACCAGTGTTATCAATCAAAGAGGAAAGCAATCATCCTCAAGCTGGATTTTACCAAAGCTTTTGACACGGTAGAGCATTCCATAATTCTTCAAGTCATGACTCAGCTAGGCCTCCCAAATCAGTGGATCATGTGGGTACAAGGTATACTCCCATTCGGCTCCTCTGTGGTCTTGTTAAATGGAGTGCCTGGTACTTTTTTTAAGTGCAAGGATGGAAGAACTCACTCCTCTCACAGATAGAGTAGATCGAGCGCAGGCTCTACTTGTTCCACTTGGCTATCATATTCGAGATAACGGGAAACGATCAACTCAGTCACTCACCGGCGGAGCCAAGGCCCGGCCACCCTGGGCATGTGGCCGGGCTCAGCTGGACGTACATTAGCATCAAGTATCAATTAGTAGGTGAGAGGAGCTCTGTGTTAGGCTAATAACCCAAGTAAGAAACTTTCAGCTACTCCTTTCAAGTAGATTGTTTGCTTAATTGGTCAGAGGAGCTGCTCGCTAGAGCCACTCAAGCAGTACAAACTTTCGGTTGCTCGAACGCTAGCACCCACTACACTAGCCAAGAATCTATACTAGGGAGACAAAATAGTTTAAAATTACTATGGTTCTATAATTTTTCTTTCATACAAGATGCTTTATGTTTGCCAAGACTCTAACTCAGGCTTCTCGGTAGTCCTTATAGGAAGTTCTATTAAACAGACATTTAAAAAAGGCTCCTTGCTACACGCCCAGAGGAATTAAAGCCTTTTTTTAAATAGAGAAGCTAGAATGGCTCCTTATGGTTCCTCCTCATAAATCTAATACAAATTATACAAAACTGCTACTGAAGTTATTTTTGCTAAACGTTTTCCAAAATGGCTTTAGCTCTACCAAAAAAGTTATTCCATTTGAGAAGAGCTAAAGCCTCACTAAACGCGTTCTCAGTATTATATTAGGTCTTGCCTAGGCTCCACAAAAGTTCCGGCTTCGCCACTGCAGTCACTCCTTCCACGTCTAACCTTGACCATCCACAATATAGGGCTGATGGACCATTCCTGCTGTCCAACCTTACCACAGTCCCCGTTGCTCACTCAGACTGTCGGTTAGGAAGATATGGTTACCAGACAAGGCCAGCTTTGGTTATCTCTCCTAGCTCAACGGCCTGCTCTTCTCGCTGCCCGGGCACCAGTAGCTGTACGTAGCTCCTCCTGTCACGCTTGCATTGTCACGATGAATCAAGAAAGGACAAACAAAGATAACTTGTCCAGTTGCTTTTTGTTTTAAGGTTTGGTTTGCACTCCAGAGAAACATTTGTGGGTTTGGGGTAGCCTGCTTAAGCAAGGTGTTTGATTTGTTTTGCTCCCAGTGCTAGCTAGGTTAAGCATCATCAGGCTTTAACTTAATGGACGGATGGATTGGGACTTGGAGGGAGACAAGTGGAATCTAGCTGGAGGAACTCATTCATATCTGTTTGGATTCATTATCTACTACTTATTAGCTAGCTAATGGCTATTATCTGATTTGGTCCAACTAGTGAGATACTACATCTTAATTTCTAATTTATAAGATGGATTTTGCTAAAGGATGCACGCGCAGGATTTGGGTGTTCGGCGCGCACACCTCCCCCAACACCGGAAACCTCGCCCCGCCGCCACCCACTGCCGGCGCTGGGGGGTCGCCGGAGCGCCCGCGCGGCGTCCGCCTCCTCCCCGCCCCCCTCCCTACCATCTTCTCTATCTCCGGCGAGCAGCTCCGGCGAGCCTCCCTCGCCCTAGACCTGGCCCGGCCGCCGCCCCGCCGCCCGCTACCCTAAACCGCCCACCGGCCATCCCCACCGCCTGTCTTCCCTTCCTCCCCCCGGCCGGCCGAACAATCTACACTCTACCGGAGTTGGAGAAGAAGGGGGTGCTCGCCGGAGTTGGAGGAGGAGGAGGGGAGAGAGGAGAAGGCCTACACAGGAGCCAATCCATGCCCGCCGCCATTGGATCCGGCCCCGGATCCCCTCGGCGCGCCGCCAGATTCAGCGCCACCGCCGATCCGCCATGGCCGGGCGTGGCATGGAGGGAGGCAGTGGGGAGGCGGGGAGGTCGTGGTGGGATGCCACCGGGAGGAGCTCGCCGTCGCGGAGAGAGAGAGAGAGGGGTGGAGAGGCCGTTGCCGTCGCGAGGTTGAAGACGACCGCGACGGGTGTGCGTGCGTGCATGTGCTGCGCGCGACGTGCGTGTGTGCGGTGCGGAGTGTGTGCGGGCGGCCTCCTCCGCCTGCACGCTCTGATATTAGCATTCCCCTTATAAGATTTGACTTTTTTTACATACCACTCGTCTTATTCAAAAAAAAAATTATCTGTATCGGTGTAGATGAACATGCAACCTTTTACAACGAACATGCAACCTTATTCAGTTAATTCAGAAAGATCATATAAGCTCTCCGCTTAAAACACTAGCGACCTCATGAATACACCTGGGCGCTCCCATCGGCATCCGAGCTTTGGACGCCTGGGGTTGAGATATCTGCCGGAGGGCTCCATCCAAACAGGCCAGGTGCCCCCAGGCGAGGCCACTGATCCAAATTCCAAACACCCTCAGTTGCCTGCACAGGGACTATGAGCCATGCCACAATGAACACACAACAGATTCTGAACACCATTTTGACAGTTTTTCAGTTCCAGAATCTAATCATCAGGCCAGCCCACGCCACACAAAGCAAGAATCATACATAAAACACACAGCACTTGATTGGGTACATCCATCGCCTATTACCTACCCACCTGAACGCTGTTTCTCACGAAGTACCAAAACATCATCCTTTAACCTCCATGTCTTAGGCCATGGCTGGCCAATCCTTCCTGATCTCGAAGCAGTAATTCGTGTCCAGGTAGACTTTCCCATCATCATCCACAAACTGCAAAATCAAAACTATTATGTCACTGGGCTACACATTCCTGGTTTCTTACCAGGAAGGGTAGATTACATATAACATTTTCTTTGGGCTGTTTCCTTACCTTGAGCTTTGCAGAATATGAACCCCTCGCAAAGATACCACTTGGGGTCGTATCTTCCTCAGCCTCGTATGTGTAGGGCTCTTGCCGAGGACTGAAGGTCCCCAGCATCACCTTCTGCTTTTCTACTGCAATAGGCAACTCGAGATCAGCTATCTTAGGCTTAGGGAGAGCACTGAACCACTTCAAGTGCAGCTAACGCATGCATCTTTCTTCTATGAGAATCATGACCATGATGATGCTACAGACAGCATATTAAAAAAGATTTGAATCAATCTATCATAAATAACCTAGTAGTCCTTCATGAGCTCCAAAAGATCTTTGATGCAACAGAACAGCTAGGGCACATTTTTTCTCGAACACGCAAGAGAGCTGTGCATCATTATATTAATAGTAAGAAGAAAAAAGGGAAAGAGACCATACAACACAAACCCACAAAGCTGGGATACATGACTTCATGGTAAGTACCAAGGAACATTTGTTCCAGGTAAAGGACAATAGCAATTATGTTTACATAAAGAAAGATCAACCATGTATAATGCAAAATTCTGAGCCAAATAGTTAGTCGTTTCATGGTATAGAATGTAAACCAGATGCAGATTAACACAAGGATCACATTAAACTAATCAAATTCATGCCGGCATCCTTATTCTCATTAAGTGCAGCATCAGCACGCAACGTAACCAACACAAAAAAAAAGCATATGTTTGATTATATAAAATCACCTCTTACTCCAGTCTTCCAGACAGTGTGTGTGTATCTGAGACCAGACACAATGTTGTTGGACACAGTGAAGGAGAAGCGGAAGCTGTAGGTGCTCCCGTCCTTGAGGGCAAATGCGTACCCCTTGTCATCCAGCACAAGTGGGATAGCTAGAACCAGATCTGGTCGCTCTGGAGTTAGGATGGTCAAGTCTAATATAGTCACCTCTGGTTCTGCAGTCTCTGCATACATAAACGATAGATGGACTATCAGACAAGCATATGAAGCCTCTGTTTGACTGATTGCACTCTCCAGGCCATTTTTCAGTTAATACGATTAGCTGCATTGAATCTCTAACTCAATATTATCTTGTTTATTAAGAAAAAAATTAAATGTCAACTTTTTTTGTGCTTCAATGTGCCCAAAAAGTGATTGAAATAAATCGAGTGGCTCAATATAGTGAATAAAAACCGACACCGTTTACCTTATTCAGTAAAATACGAAACAGGGAAACAGCAGGAAAATCTGGCAAATACGGCAACAAAAAGAGGGTGGGTTTTTTCCGCCTGTATTCACGGTTCCTGTAGTTGGATGGGAAATTCCCAGCAGGAATACTGCATTTATTTTTCCTTTTGAAGTTTATTTACAAAGCTGCCTGTTTGCTTTGGAAGTTGGAACCAATAGTGATGAGGCCCTGATTTTAATGCTTTCGTACTCCCCCCTGGGTCTGTTTATATAGCCGTCTGTGTGCTTCTCTATTCTACAAGGGCGCAATGTGGGACAAAACTGAGGGCTCCTGCAGGCTCCAGCTGCAGCCATGTGCCTGCAGCTTGCTGTGGTGCTGCCTGCTTGTTGGGCTGTAATTGGCTGCTTGTTGCTAGCTAATCTGACACGAGCACAGGCAAGCCATCAGGACTCCTGATGGGGTCATGGCAGTTGCAAAGTGCAGTCACGTGGCTAAGCAAGTTTCAAAAAAAATTAACTTTTCTTTTTCTCTTTCAAAATGTCCGTGCTTTTACTTAATTTAAATTTAGGATGAGGCTGATCCAATATACTGAAATCAATTAAAAATAAACAGTAAATTTAAACTCTTATAAAGTTAAACATTTCGAGTCACGGATGTAGGATCATGTGTTTCCTGTTTTAAATTATCGGTTCCCAACCGTTATCGATGCATTCACAATCAATTTGTTTCGATTCCAATGTCCCACATAATCAGTTTTGTTTTCCCAACTGGCTTTCCCGTTTCCGTTTCCATTTCCATGTAAAAACACGACTGAAATTGGTTAGAGACATCTCCCCACCATTTTCCTCCCTACGGACACACCATTTCTGCTTTATATATGACTTTTGTTTCTGAAATTTCAACACGTGTAGGAGCATTGATTGGCTGGAGCATGGTTGCTCGCAAGTGAGGAACATCGTTACTGGAGTCTTGCAAAGGCTCAGGGAAGCTCTTCTCTTGAGCCTGTAGATTACCAGTAGGGTCCTTTTGTGGAGGTGAGGTCGTTTTTTGTCTTAGTAAAAGGCGCGTGTGTTTTTTCTTAGTGATTAGAAGTGTGGGTGTGTGTTGTAAGGGCTCTTGCCCCTTGCTTCTTATTAATACAAAGATACGCAGCTCTCCTGCGTGTTCGAGAAAAAAAGGTACTAAAATTACCTCCAAGCTTGGTGGTATCAACATCTCCAAGGAGCTGCTCTTTCCACCTCCTCAGGCTGTCATCATCCTAGGCAACAAATCAAATTCAAAAGGCAAATGTGTAGGGAAACAACCTTAGTTGTTCCATAAATGGTGGCCTAACCTACATACTAAAGGTGTAATATAATTACATGGATCCAATGCAATTGGGCATAATCTTTCACCTTGTCCAGCTCAAGGTGGTCCTTGAGGGGAACCTGAGGGCCAAGCATCACTGCGTGCTTCCCATCATCATCATCATCATAGTCGTCATCATCCAAACCACTGGTGTCTGTGTCATTGTTGCTGATGCTCATTGATGCTTCCTTATTCTCCTCCTTATCCATGCTGCCCGTTGTCCTGGTTCCTCTCCTATGATACAATCAAGAATGTAGATGACGATTGACAACAGTGAATAGAGCAAAAACATAGTCCCTCCTAACATTCTGAACAAGCAATATATTTCAAGCCAGCTTAATGTTGGCAATTGTGCAGAAGAGGCAGGGTGTCAAAATCAAGGGTCAATAAATAAACAAACCAAATCTCGGACCTTCAATAGTCGACGCATCATGTCACATAGTAGTCATAGACACATGGCTAGAGCAACATGAGGGTGTGCAGTGGCGGATTCAGAAACAGACCAGGGGACTAAATAATAGAAGGCTACAAATGGTACTAGCCACAAACTAATGGATATAACTAGTGCTGGTCCTGAGGTTCCAGGCTCCTAGAGCAAACTAGAGCCTAAGGGTCCTTAATATAAACAACATCCTAACATAATGTTACCAAAAAAACACTCAAAATACATTCAAAAGATATATTTGTATCAGATAATTTGAACATAATGCCTTTAAAAAAAAATCTTATAATCATTGTCAAGCCTGGTAGATCAATTAAATCTTCTCGTCTTTTTTCCCACTATATGGTGCTTGTTTTGTTAGATGACATAGGTGCTGAAGTTTAATAATTAATAATTGAAAGCTACAATAGTACTAGATCAAGTAATTTAAATATCCATTAAGAAATACCAATGGTCCAGTTGCAACAACGAAGACACGACATTGATCATCAGTTTATAAATCTTTAATCATCACGGCAAAAACGGGTAGGGCATAGGCTACGAGTTAGATGTCAGTTCAATCTAGTCGCCTACCAGACTATCATATAGTGTATCTAATCCTTCAAAGCTCAAACAATAAGATGATTCACAAAGAAATCTTAAAGGAAAGTGACGCACTTGGTCTGAGTTGAAATTGGATTTGTCAAATAGAACTGGATCTCTTTGTGATAGTAGGCTCACCAAGATGCGAGATGTGCTGCAGCAGCACAGATGCACGGCGGCGTGGGTGGGGGGTGGGGGCGTGGGCAGCCGCGCAGGGTGCCTACTGGCCGTGGCCGTCCACGGAGGAGACCTGGAGGAGGGCAGCGACGGCCGTCGGGGACTCGGGATCGGGGGGAACGGCCGCCGCCGGATACCGGACACGGTCACGCGGACGGGGCGAGTGGGAGGGCCGCGGTGGGGCGATCCACAAAGACTAACCAGGCAAAAAAAAAAAAAAAAAAAAATTGACACGCGGGATACATCTTGACTTTTTTTTTTTTTAGGGGATACATCTTGAGATTGGTCTTGGAAGGCTGAGTGGGCTTTCATGGCACCGAAAAGCATGAGTATAAAACCGTCGTGAAGTGTACGCGTTTACCCTAGATATATCTCTATTTATAATTTATTTATTTACTTAGGAAATATGCCCGCAAGCGTTGCAAAACGGAATTTGTTAGATGGTCACTTAGACGACATGTGGCTAAAATATCAATTTGAATGATCACATCATGTGTTTGAATTTACATGGAATTGGATTTTTATGTTATGTCTGGTCCATATCTTAACTTGTATGACGATAGACTATGAAAACACTGTGTAATCCAATTCATTTTGGAATGAGACTTAGTACTATGTTTGAACATGTCACTCTAACTCATATAGTCGTTAGATAGATTTCGTCCATCAGATCCCTATATATGGTTGTGAGCAATAGCAAACAAGAAATATCATTCTTTTAAATCTATACCTAATATTAGAGAGACAAAATTTCTCTCCCATTTCTTCGATCTATGTTGTTTCTAAAATTTATAAGTAATAAAACAATATAGTCGTAATACAAATCTTTTTTTCAACCTTCAATCACCTCAATATTTGCACCTCTTCGATAAATTATAGTTTCGTGAAAAATGAGCACTCAAATAGAGCATCAGGAAACCAAAAAGTACCATTAGTAAATAATTAAAGAGACAAAGGAAAAATAGAGAAGACCTAACAATATTTAAAAATAGTTTACAGTTCTAGATCTGATTATATTTAGAAATAGTTTACGGTTTCTAATACAAAATCATTTTGTACCTTTTTTCTTATTTTCTAAAAATGAACAAGTATGCTGCTATAGATATGGTAAAAAGTTATGGCTCTGGGCGAAAATAATTTAGTTTTATAATATATATATGCGTGGACATGTAAAAATCCTAATCCAAATGGTATCTTTGATCCTGACTCTGAGTTATCTAAATCAAAATCCCGATCCATCCAATAGAAAAAAAAAAATTCCATAAGTGTGTAAATCTATATTTTATTTTTGGTTCTTTTATTTCTTCTTTGTTTTATTTTTTTATTTTTGTTTAGCCTGCTTTTGATCTGGTCCCGCGAGGGTGCACATGTCTGTTTTGGTTTATGATCTTGTTGCTCTCCATCCTATTTTTGTTTTAGGCCGTGTCCTTTTTAAGGTTTGTTTTTTGGGGCGATCTATTTTTTCTTGGTTTCTACTTTTTCCAAAAAATATCAAATATCAAAATAGATAATAAATATATAAAATTATGGACCATTAAACCTTGACATTTTGCTTGTGATTTCATCACAAGCCGTTCAAGCAATTTAGATTAGAACAAAACTTATTTTATTGTAATATCAATTAGTTGGCGTCTAACTAATTATACTATAAACTAAAATCTTGAACAATTTTTGTTCACTCCAGTCTAAATAAATATGTTCCAAACTGGGTTCATGTTTTAGTTTAATCTACGATCAAGGATACTATGTGGAGAATCAAAAGATATCTCTTATATTAGTCTTTCACATGTCGACAACTAACTACTTCCCGACTTTAATCTATCTCTATACGTACATTGCTTTGATAGTATAAAATTAAAGTTATAATATATTTATAAGTAAATATTTTTTGTAATTTGTAACAAGAGCAAAAAGTATCAAGATTGTTTTTTTAATTTGATATTGACATAACAGACATTGTTACATCATTATGAACATTAATTTATATTATGCATTTCGCAGTCATCATGAAATAAATATACTTTTAAATTAAAATTTTATAGAAAGGATAAAATAACAAATAGATATGTATTATTCTGGTCGTTGTTTTTTATATATGTGTGATAGCCTTTTACTTTGTTCCACGCATGAATATGTTTGCTAGTATTAAAAAAGTAAACGTATTCATATATTGCAACTGTTTTTTCCTTTGCCAACGGTAAGAGTGATTGTATTCCACATTTTTATAATTTTATTTATTTATTGTCTACCTTTTTTATCTATGGTAACAATAAATAAAACGAACTCCGTTACATTTCATATAAGTTTTCTTGTTGTGTTGGTCAGGTGGATATGCTGAAGGTGTGTAGACCAGGGTTCGAATCCCTTCTGTTAAAGTATTTTTGGCTTTTCTTTGCTTTTGCTCAGGTGGTTGACTGGATTGGGCCTTTGGTGGGCTGCACACAAGCGCAGGTGGCTGCACTGGGTGGGCCGAATGCTAGTGGGGTGGCCGAGTGGGCCTTCAGTACAGAACGAGTGGACCAAATAATTAAACTAACTTAGAATGGGCCAGACCAAAAAATAGGCAGAAATTTTGCCTCTTTATTAATAGGTATAGATACTATAGAATAATAAAGAGGCAAAACTTTCAGCCACCTCTTTTTTATACGCAAAATTTTCATCCAGCAGCAGAACGAAATATGGAAATCTACTACTATATTGAGCATCTCCAAGAGTTTGTCAAAATTTACTTGTCAAATCTTGTAATTTAGCAACTCTCTAAAATATATGGCAAGTGAAAAAATAGGCTTTCTCCAATGGTTTGGCATAATTCACTTGCCAAATCCATATTAAATTTACATCAGGAACCCCGAGACAGAAATAAAATTATGTTTATGCCCTTCCACCTCTTGAAAACTTACATCAGGAACCCTGAGATAGAAACAAAATTATTTTTATACACTTCCACCTCTTCTAATACGGTTGGATACACATGTGGAGTAGAGCGCGCATATATATACACGCGCGGAGTCTCTTTTCTCAACTTGGAATAAATGGCAACCTGTTATGGGAAATTATTGGAGAATTTTTTTTATTTTTACCAAAAAAATAAGAATAGCAACCTAAAATGAGGAACTGGGACATGCTCACCGGAAAAGAAAAAACACGGCTCCAATCGGACTCGGGGCATTATTCAGATTTCAATTCCATACACAAGGCAGGAAAGAAGCGGCCCATGGTGGGCCTTCTCAGGCTGGAGGCCGGGCCCAATAAAGACATGAGTATCGTCTGTTGTTTTCTTCTTTTTTCACATACCGGCAAATATACCCGTGCGTTGCAACGGGAGAAAACTATCAAACCTTAATGGGAAGGAACCTTGATATTGATATAGTTTCTATTTATAATTTATCCTTTCTATAAAACTTGAATTCTATAAAATAAATTTATGATTCCATGGTACAACTAATGTTGGACAATGTCCTATTAAACATGTACTAAATTAAAATACAGTCTCGAGAGATTTGTTCTGTTGATCCAAAACAAAAAAGAGTTTAGACATAAATATATCATAATTTCATTTTTTTCATACAATCTAGTGTTGCTATAATTAAATATCGAGCCCCGTGAC
Organism: Chrysopogon serrulatus; assembly: GCA_015844335.1. Lineage (NCBI taxonomy): Eukaryota > Viridiplantae > Streptophyta > Magnoliopsida > Poales > Poaceae > Chrysopogon > Chrysopogon serrulatus. The sequence continues at coordinate 17,372 of JADLZL010002084.1, read as the reverse complement.
TTTCTTTGAAGACCTATAAAAATATATAATTATAGTTGGTATGAAATTAGTTGCCAACATGTCAAAGATTGGCTTGTGCGCTCATAATTATGGCCGGAGACCTCTCTTGACTTTACATGGCAAGTCCTCATCGATCATTCTAGAGATACATTTAATTAGATTGAATTAGACAACAAACTGTATACGATCAAGGTTTTGTTGATGGGCTATTCATTGAGTTACATTTTAATGTAGACAAATTTTGTTTCTAATCTAATCAAAATTACATCCACCACTTAGTCGTGAACATCCTTTTTAGGAAAAATAAATATTGACTTTATTTATTATTTATGTTTGACATTTATGAAAAATGACTACAGGAACGTGAGGGGAAAAATGGACAAAAAGCAAGCAAAAACAGAAAAGGAAAAGGAAAATACAGAAAAAATCAGGATAGAAAAAACAGGAGAAAAATTTCAGAAACGGAAAACCAAACGGGAAAAAACACAAAGAAACCAGGACATATGGAACACGACCAAAAAAAAGAAACACTAGCTCTTTTCATATATTTTCTCTCTCTATCGTGTTTATCTTGTTTCGCTTCCTTCTCTGCCTTATCCCAAAGACCAAATCAAGGACCTGAAGTCTCTTAAAAAAAATACAGACTTGAAGTCCGAAATCTCCTCCTTATCGTTTCCATCTGAGCGAAAAAATACTTTTGTAGCTTCCACATCGTCTCAACGCCTCCCTCACCTCCGACAGCCGTGCGCCCTGGTGTGTCTGTGCTCCAGCGCCTACCCTTGCCCGCGCACGGAGCTAGGAAAGCCTGCCCTGCCGAGGAACGCCGATCAACGAAGTTGGCGAGTGCACGATCGAATGCGTGGGCATCATCGCCGATCCTGACATCCGCCATGACGCACTCGGTGCGCAGATTGGCGTTCAGCTGGCAACAGACGCACCGTATTCATTCTCGAACATGACGTAGTGAGTCCACAGGGAGCCGCGGCCCAGTCATCGTCCTCGAGTGAGGGCACCGTCGTCCATGGTGGCGGGGTCACCGGAGCCCATCTCCATGTTGGCCCTGGCGCTGCATGCTGTCGCCGCGCTTGTTCATGAAGTAGGTGTGCCCCATCTATCGGAAGGCCAGGTCGAGTGACTCGGAAAACTTGAAGGAGCTGCCGCAGGGCCACCATCGCTGTGTCGCACGGCTCTCGTCTTGCGGGCAACCTGCTCGATGCGATCTCCATGAATGCGGTTGATCGATGGATTAATGCATTCACCGGGGGGGACAAACAAACCAAATAAAATACATTAACTGGCCGGCATTGTTATTATTCTCTTGTCCTCAAGGACTGAACTCAAGCTACCTCAAGAGTGTCCACGATTGCTGGGTCTCTGAACTGAATAAACCCATACAATGTGTCCATGAATTAAGTCCTAAATAGGTAAATTACAACAGACCCAATAAGGATGAAAGTATTTTTTTTTTGAATGTTTGGGTTCCTCGTAATACTCCAAACTATACTAATGTTGTTAACTGGATCGATGTTGTACGCGGATAGGACACCGCAACTTTGGTTTGGAAACAAACTCGATTCTCAATTGGAAACTTTTGGGAAGCAGAAGGTAATAACGTGTCCTAAACCACCCCTTTCCGATTCTAATCATGTCACCGTTCCTGGCTACCGATCAAACTCTTATGATCGATCTTAATTATCCTTCCAACATACCTAACTGTTCTATTTACGGAGTTAGTCAAAGGGGGTGGACAAAAAACAAATGGATGGACGAAAAAAGATGGGCTGAAATTTTACCTCTTTATTATTAGGTAGAGATTATTATTAGGTAGAGATATCTATTATCTATTATTTATTCTATTATCTATTTTCTATTATCTATTATCTTAATAATAGCTTGTTTACTTTACCTACAGATTAACTAGCATGTATAAAATTCTGCAATTCTAATATCCATTGAAGTTGTAACCTTAAAGAACTAGATTGTACCCGCGTTTCTTTGCGGAGATTTATAGCGCCTTATATTTATTTGAACATTTGATGAAACATAATGAATTTCATGATATGTATACAAAGGTTGGCAGGAAATATGGAAATTATAAAATTGCCAGTAGTAAACAATTCTAATGCCAAGTTATGAAGACGGGCATAGGAGGAATATATGACTGAACAGCTAGTTACTTGAGACATATGAATTGAAATATTAGTACTAACTAATAATACTTTGGTTTGTAGTAGATATCAAATACACAACTGAAAGTCGACACTGCTAGACAATTTACTGTAATCACAAAAATACCGGATTCTAAGTTAGAGAAAAATATATGCTAAAGTGAAAATTTTCACCATGCAAGCAAATCACAAACAAAACTTAATTTGTTGTATTACATATATATACACCTGCCACTGTCATCAGGATCTTTTTTTCCTATCACTGTCATATTTTTTTCAAATTATGAATACATTATGAAAACAATGATACTTTTTCTACACAAAACATGGATACATCGATCTTGCATTGTCTGCCTTATCCATGACATGCATGTCGTAGTTCATCTCACCTCGCCATTGATCTTACCATGTCCATACGGATCCGTCACAATAGGGTGCACACCTACGCCAGCCATGGATCTGAGAGTTAGAGAGCTTTATAGGTATCAGAGAGAAATGGATTGAAGAAATCGAGTGCCGCAGGCAGTGAGGGACCTCTGCGAGCGCCACCGGCTGCGAGGGTGTCTCCGCCAGTGCGGTGAGCCGCGAGAACATCCTCCTTCTCTTCCGCGAGCGCCGCATGCCGCAAGGAGCCTCCGCGAGCGGCTCGTCCTTCTCCGGGAGTACCGGGACTGCTGCCTCCATGATCGATGTCTGATGATAGCAGTACGCATGGCTTAGGCCTTGTTTAGATGCAAACGGTTAGACAAAGTTGTAACTGTAGCATTTCGTTTGTATTTGACAAATATTGTCCAATCGTGGCCCAACTAGGATTAAAAGATTCGTCTCGTGATTTACAATAAAACTGTGTAATTAGTTATTTTTTTCACTAACATTTAATGCTCCATATATATGGGTAGAAATTGATGTGATGGAGAGAGAGTGGAAAAACTTGAACCTTTAGGTGAAACTTGCATGGAAGAGAACAAGGCCATTTAAATGTGAATGCATTTGCTGCAGTTTCAGTGAATTTGTGGTGGTGCAGCCGCGCAGGAATCAAAGTGTACTGCATTTGCTGCAGTTTCAGTGAATTTGTGGTGGTGCAGCGGCGCAGGAATCAAAGTGGCAATTATGACCATGGCTTTTTGTTTTTGACGCATGACTGCATTGTGGTGGCAGAGAAGTCCATACGACATGAACGCATTCACGCATGTTCCTTTGGTGCGCAGGGGCAGGTGCACTGTGGGAATGGTTAGTGGTTGGTCCAAAGAATACATGATGACGTGGCTCAAGGAGAAGCCAGGAAAATAAGTTAGTGGGTTCTTCCTATCTAGGTATAGTAGATTGCCGTGTGCAGTTATATGAGCCAGTGACAGCACTACAGCTGGTAGGAAAAGGAAACATAAAATCACATATAGTTAGAGAGAACTAACCTCGAATTTTGGTGAAGCTGTGCAATAAATGGAAAACAAAACAACATTGACGTCTCCAAATTGTAGCAGGTAATCTGTGACAAACCCAAAATTGTTGTGTTAGTGTCATGGGCTAAAATCCTATAGCGAACAAAGAAAGGTAAACCCCATCTAAAACTGGGCTTGACATGTAAGATTGGTTTACAAAAAATAGATAGATATAACCACAACACTGCAATTGTAAATGCTCACACTTACTGAACTATAGAGATCCAGTACATGAGTGTCGTCTGTTGTTTTCTTCTTTTTTCACATATATCTATTATCTATTATCTATTTTCTATTATCTATTACCTTAATAATAAAGAGGTAAAATTTCAGTCTATTTTTTTTATATTTATTTTTTTTTTCATCCATCATTTTTTTGTCCATCTCTCTTTAACACTTGGATTATACTGTAATATAATTCGTACTCATACGATTTAGAATAGCTCACGTCTAGACCGATATGGAGTCCGATTGTGTTCCATCGTAACAAGCATGGTTTTTTTTTTTCTTCTTACCCAAATTTCTTAGGCTCCCTATGTCATGTATGTGTCATATTCCGTTTTGTTTTCAGTTGACCGTTGTACCTTACCCTTTGGTCCGTCACGTTTTTACCCCTCACGTGCGTGATACTACGTATTATATTCTACTCCAATCTAATTAACATGGTGTTCGTCCATCTATCCAATTTCTAGACTGTTAGTACGTTTACGGTACAAGAAAGATAGGCACGCAAAACCTTTACCAAGCAAGACTCTTATAAACCCCAACAAAAAAAATAAATTCCCATCGCTTGGAAATTGGAAGCAACAAGACAAATTAATTCACTATAAAACTCGATATACAAGATAACAACAAAATAACAAATCAACCTCCAGAGATTTGAATTGGACGGGCTAAATCTTGAACGCGCTATCTTGGCGAGCTCGACAACGATAGAGACATACAGTGTCGCAACCAGTCAACTTGATGACACGGACCCTTGGCTACCAAGCTCGATGCCGAGGACATAGGACATGGGCAATGAGGACTTGATGTCCTCTGGCCGTTCACCATCATTGCTAGTCCACGCCACTTCGCACGAACAACTCCATGTGCGCGTGTACCAAATGTCGTCGCGCCTCTCCACTTCGCCCATGAAGCTCTGAGATTTCTGCTGAGTGGCGGAGGGGAAGTGTCGATACGGGACGTAGACGGCTACTCACCAGCACGGCTCCCGTCAGGACAAGAGCAAGAAGGACGGATCTGAGTAGAATACGGGCCATCCAAGTTAGACGAATAGAAAGTAACCTCTGTAATCAGAACATAACACTTCCTATGGATCCGACTAAGACTAGAAACCATAGCTCTGGCTCTTTTCCTCCTATAAAAAGGAGCCAGAGCACCCTCTTTTGTAATGGACGAACAACGCACAATCACACATCAATCCAACGCAAAAGGCCAAGGCCGACTGGAGTAGAGCTTTTACTCGACGACGAGGGCTCGAACCAGGATAAACCGTGTGTCTCTTGCGTGAAACCGCCGAGTTCTAGCCGTTCGCCGAGGTCCGAATCAACTGCTACGGGAACCCTGTGGCAGGCTATCGGTGGTCAAACACCGACAGCTGGCGCGCCAAGTAGGGGCTTTCGGCGAAATCAACGTCAAAGGCTCGACGGACCTACACATGATGATTTTTCCTGGCGGGATCAACCTTCGTTTTCGGAAGTTGGGTGCAAAAGCGCATTTAACAAGGAATTCTCCGTGGTCGACTACTTCAAGGACCCGAAATTTGAAGATACAAGAGATTTTTTCAAGACTCAAGCTCACGGAGGAAGCTGAAAACCCAAATATACAAGACAAGCCGAGTTCTTTTCACTACGGTTTCAACAACTCGGCACGAATATATCAGAGTATCACCCAGAAGGCGATGGAATCTTACGACCTCGACCAATGGAGCATCTTCAAACAAGATAAGTACTCTACCTTCCTTCCTTTTCAATACGGTAAACCTCTAGAAGGAGAAGAACTCGACCATCCACCCAACATGCACGAAGAAGTCTTCATGATAAGGTAGCCTCTAGTACCACCAGTCCAACCCGACTACAGATCATCAGAAGAATCGGAAGCTGATATTCCAGCAAATTCCGTCACGAGAGAAGGAGAGACTGATAGCCAGAAAGCAGCAAGAGAAAGAAGAAACAAGAAAAAAGGAGGAAGAAGGAACCGAGTTCATGAGCGAAGAGAAGCATGGCGCAAATATGAAGAAGAGCTAGCCGAGTACAATCAAAAAAGAGCCGAAAAAGAAGCCGAAGAAAGACGAGCTGCGGCAAGGACAAGGCTCGATCCTATCGACAAGATACAAGAATTAATCAATGAAATTGACGCCATACAACGACAAAGTGAAGAACAAGCCAGGTTTAGAAGTCTACTCAGAGATACTGCGCAAAGAATACAAGACGACCGAGTACCTCTCCGACACATATCATCCGAATGCACAAGTCAAAGAACTCGGAGGATTTCCACTTTCGAAAGATTATCAACTCCAAATCATCGAGAAGAGCTCAACCTCATCACGATTGGACAGAAAGAACGAGGGAAAACAGGGGAAGATCTCCAACACCACCCGAAATCCCCACAAATTATTTCAAAATACGGCGGCCAGGCGATTCCGACTACGAGACCCGAAAAAAGTACCCGACAGATTTCCTTGCTTCGCGGAAGACTACTCACACAAAACTACCTCACAAATTTAAACCATCCAATCATTCAAAATATGATGGCAAGACTGAACCAATGCAATGGCTTAGGATTTATTCTCAATCTATAGAACTAGCCGGAGGCGATGACGATATAAAAGCACTATTTTTTCCGATGGCCCTAGAAACATTACCACTCCAGTGGTTCGATAAGTTACGACCGGATCTATCAAAGCATGGGGCGACCTCCAAAAAAGCATTTTTGCGAAATTTTGCGGGAATACCGATCCACCCAATAACGCAAGCCGAGTTGAAAGGTTTAAAGCAAAATCCGGGAGAAAGCCTCGAGAGACTTCTATAGAAGATTTGGAGAACTTCGAGCACAAGTACATGACATCACCGAGAGAGAAGTAATAGAAGCATTTTCATACGGCCTAAAAGTAAGATGGATGTTTCACGATTTTTCGCAAGGAAAACCCTCGGACAAACGAGGAATTCAAAAGAAACGATTGAAAAGATGATCACAGCAAGAAGAAGACAAAAGAAAGATTTCCGGACAAATGAAACAACTTCGAAAAGGAGAAACAACACGAGCATGGAAGAAACAACTTCGAGCGATCAAAACAACACAAGATGGAACAACCAAAACAACTCGGGTTATCAAGACAACTCGAGATATCAAGACAACTCAAGAAGATGGAATATTCAAGACAACAGACAAGAATTCCACAACAAAAAGATATTCGACAACATGGTGGCATCCACCGAAAAAAAAAAAAAGAAATTCTACCCGGCAAGAAGATTTGAAGACCTCGAAAACATGAAATGCATCTATCATCCAACAGAATCCACCCAATGGGGGAGTGTCGCATCTTTCAAGAAAAAATATATGAGAAAAGGACAAACAAGACAAGGAAGAAAATAAAGAGAAAAAAAAAGAAGACAACACAACCGATAACGGTTTTTCAAAATCTAAAAGCAACGATATCGGTAATATTCTCGGGAGTACCGGTTCTAGGAGCAAACAAGAAGACAAGCTTGCCTCGGCGAACAATCATGGCAGCGAGCCAAGAACACCGATATTTAAACCGGTCACAATATCCAATTCAGTTCTCACGGGAAGACCAATGGACAAGTGTTGGGAACGCAGGGGCTATATCCATTAGTACTCGGACCAACAATTGCCGCCATAACAATAACCAAAGTACTCATCGATGGGGGCGGGACTCAACATCATATTTGCGTAGACACCACAAGAAAATAGGAACAGAATTCTCAAAAATGATCACACCTACAAGCGTACCTTTTTATGGGATAGTACCCGGAGACCAGGCTATGCCTCTTGGACAGATTACACTTCCAAAGAACATTTGGAACTCCCACAAATTACAGGACGTAACTCATCAAATTTGAAGTTGCAGATTTTGAATCATCATATCATGCGATATTAGGAAGACCAAAGACTAGCGAAATTCTTAGCTATACCACACTATCCATATCTACTACTCAAGATGCCGGGACCACACGGAGTACTCTCTCTCGAGAGGAGACCTAAAAAGAGCCTACGAATGCGATGTACAAGCAATACAGATATCCTCAAAAATACAAGGTGAAATCAACTCGGCAAGAGCGAAATAAAAACGTAAGAACTAGAGATACCAGCCAAAAACAAAGTACACTCACCACGGTGAAGGAGAGGGCACTAAAAAGATTGATCTAGGAACAGGTGATCCATCAAAGATCGCCACAATCGGCGCACACACGCCTATCAAATAGGAACTCGCGCTCACCAACTTCTTACGGGACAACAAGGATATATTTGCCCCGGAAACCAGCAGATATGCCCGGAGTCCCAAGGGAGTTGGCTGAGCACAAAATTGAAGTCAACAAAGGAGCAAGACCAATCAAACAAAGACTACGACGTTTTTCACCGACAAGAAGGAAGCAATAAAAAGAAATAGCCCAACTACTAGCAAAGGGGTTTTATTAAAGAAATCTTACACCCATCGGTTGGCAAATCCTGTTCCGGTACACAAAAAAGAACACGGATGAATGGCGTATGTGTGTCGACTACACGGACCTTAACAAACACCGTCCAAAAGGACCCTTTCGGATTACCAAGAATTGATCGGATAGTGGATTCAACGGCGGGATCAGCTCTATTATCCTTTCTAGATTGCTACTCGGGATATCACTAGATCGCACTAAAAGAAAGAAGACCAAAGCAAAACTTCTTTCATTACACCTTTCGGGCGCTTATTGTTACAAAACAATGTCTTTTGGACTCAAAAATGCGGGGAGCAACATACCAAAGAGCAATCCAGACTTGTCTAGGAGATCAAATTGGAAAAAACGCGGAAGCATATGTAGATGACGTAGTCATCAAAACAAAGAACCCATTCTCTCGATTGAAGATCTACAACAAACTTTCAACAATCTCAAAAAGATGAAAGTGGAAACTTAACCCCAACAAATGTGTATTTGGCGTATCATCGAGGACAACTACTCGGATTTCTGTCACCAAAAGAGGAATTGAAGCAAGCACAAAACAAATCAAGGCAATAACCGACATGGGCCCACCAGCGGATATCAAGGATCTACGAAACTAACAAAGTTGCATGGCAAAGACTCAACAGATTCATCTCTAGACGGGGAAAAAAGGCTTACCTTTTTTCAAATTACTAAAGAAAGCGCACAAATTTACAGAGCGAAGAAGCACAAGAAGCCTTCGACAAGCTAAAAAGCATACATCAAAGACATCTCCAAAGATTAGTACCACCAAAGAAAGACGAAGACCTTATGCTCTACATTACTTTGCAACTACTTGAGTAGTAAGCACGGCTATTGTGGTCGAAAAGAGAAGAACAAGGACACATTTACAAAGTACAAAGGCCAGTATACTTCATAAGTGAAGTACTCACGATATCAAAAGTGAGATATCCTCACGTGCAAAAACTATTCTACGCGATACTTATAACTTCAAGGAAGCTCGAGGCATTATTTTGAAGGTCACAAAGTAGTCGTCGTAATGCATTTTCCACTCGGAGTCATCTTAAGAAACCGAGACTCAACAGGGCAATTTCAAAATGGGCGGTTGAACTCGGAGCACTCAAGATAGAATTCACACCAAGAAAGGCAATTAAATCTCAAGCATTGTCCGACTTCATTGCGGAATGGACTGAAATACAACAACCTACTCCAAACGCCATCCTAGACCATTGGAAAATGTACTTGATGGATCTCTAAAACTAGGAGGGGCGGGAGCGGGAGTACTACTTATCGCACTGATGGAAAACAACTCGAGATATGTTCTACAAATTTTATGGCAAGCTACCAACAATGAAGCGTAGTACGAAGCACTCATCCACGGCCTACAAGTCGCAACATCACTTGGAATCAAAAAGATTACTAGTCTACGGAGATTCAGCAAGTAGTAATCAACCAAGTCAATAAAGAATGGGATTGCACCAAGGAAAACATGGACGCCTCTTTAGCGAAAATCGAAAAACTTGAGAAGAATTTTCAAGGTCTAGAAATACATCATATATTACGAGATTCAAATGTTGCAGGTGATGTGTTAGCCAAACTAGGCTCGAATAGGGCAAAAGTACCGCTGGAGTTTTTGTAAAAGAATTAAACAAACCATCTATCAAGTCAGACGAAAAAAAAAGAAGACGAGAAGAAGACGCGAGCAAGAGCAAATTCTAATGATCAAAGCCTGCACTACTCAACATGGATGCAAGTATTCATAGACTACATCAAGGAAAAAGAAGTTACCTGGAAATAAAAAAAGCAACTCGGTAATCGGAAGAAGCAAAAACTACGTCTTAGTAGGAGATAATCTTTACAAAAGAGCAAAGATCATCAGGCGTATTATTGAAATGTGTATCAACAATAGAGGGGAAAGAAATATTATTAGAAATGCACTCGGGTGTTTGCGGAAATCATGCATCCTCAAGGACACTAGTCGAAAAAAGCTTTTCGATCAGGGATTCTATTGGCCAACAAAGATTAAAAGACGCTGAAGAACTAGTCAAATACTGCAAAAATTGTCAAATATTTGCAAGACAAGCACACGTTCCAACTCACAATCTAATATGCATCCCACCAAGATGGCCGTTCTCATCTTTGGGGGCTTGATCAAGTCGGGCCACTTAAGAAATCCAAAGGAGGGTTCGAGTACATCTTCGTGGCCATCGACAAGTTCACCAAATGGATAGAATACAAGCCATTAGTAAAATACATTTCAGCCAAAGCACAAGAGTTCATCCAAGAAATTATGCATAGATTGGGATGCCAAACAGGATAATTACGCACCTAGGATCACCATTTACAGACTAATGAATTCAAAAGTTTGGGCTCAAGACTACGGATTCAACATTGACTATGCATCGGTGGCTCACCCTCAAGCAAACGGTCAAGTAGAAAGAGCCAACGGACTCATCTTGGCGGGATTAAAACCAAGATTATATGAAGACCTCAAAGATTACGGAGCAAAATGGATAGATGAACTACCCAAAGTAGTCAGGGGACTAAGAACTCGAGATAAGTAGAGCAACCGGCTACTCACCTTTCTTCTTGGTATACGGATCGAAAGCCGTATTACCGGCCAGACTTAATATGGACATCCCCAAAATTGAGCAATATAATGAAGGAGAAGCGAGGAAACCGGGAGACTAGAAATCGATAGCTTAGAAGAAGTCGAGTCAATGCAACCCTACAATCAGCAAAGATACATGCAAGGACTGAGAAGATATTACGACAAAAACGTTCAACCAAGAACCTTACAAGCCGGTGATCTAGTTCTCGGGGAAAATACAAAAACCAGATGGAAGACACAAACTACTCGGCCCATGGGAAGGTCCCTTCATAGTAACAAAAGTAACAGGGACCGGGATCCTACGAACCGATGGTGAAGACGGAGCCCCAATAAAAAATTCATGGCACATCTCTCAATTACGACGATTTTACGCCTAGACATGTACTACTTCCTTCAATAAAGAAAGATTACAGTATCCCAGCTTCTTTCTAGAACCAGATCCCGACTTCTAGAATACGGACCTCGAATAAGGACCTACAGTCCGAAAAAGCACTGGACTTCCCGGGAAACCCCGATGAGAGCAAAAACCGCCGACCCCTCGGGCAAACCCGATGAGAGCAAAAAATCGCTCAACCCCCCGGGCAAACCCCGATGAGAGCAAAAAACGCTCGACCCCGGGTTATTTTCACAACACCGATGAGAGTACGGCTAAAAAAGTCAACACTGGCCTATCCTAGCTCCTTTTTTCAGGACTAGATGAGAGCAAAAAAAGAAAGCTCGACTGTCCCGACTTCTAGATAAAAAGAACTTCGGATGAGGGCCTACGGTCCGAACTATTTGTTGAAGTGCAAAATGGCTACAACCTAGCCTAAGCCCAACTATTCCGGGTTGCTTTCACAACACCGATGAGAGTAAGGCTAAAAGAAGTCAACACTCGCCCTATCCTAGCTCCTTTTCGGGACTAGATGAGAACCAAGAGAGAGCTCGACCTATCCCGACTTCTTGAGAGAAAAAAGAACTTCGGATGGGGGCCTATGGTCCCAACTAATCATTGAAAACGACTACAACATTAACTATCCTTAGATGGATTCACAACACCAAAAAGAATCACGACGACCAAAGGTCAGACAACAAGATATTTGATCAAGATTCAAGAAAGAAAATTCTTTTTATTATTATCCGGAAGGCACCAAAGTTTCATTACAAGAAAGAAGTTCACTACCGATGATCATCACCATCATCATCGACGCACCGGCGTAATCTCTACAAGATCGGTAAACTCCCCGAGCTAAGGGCGGGACCGCGGCTTGATTCCACGAGTGCTTGTTCATCCTCGGGAGTATGAGTCCCATCCATCACTCTACCAAAAGGAAAGTTGGGATCAACTACTCGGATGCGAGCCAAGACACCCTGAACGCCAAGCAACACTTGCATCCTTGGCAAAATTGATGGTCCGCTCGGTCGGTCGAGGAAGGAACGAACCCAGTCGGACCAACATCTTCGGGCCTCCTCGGCATAGTGGCAAGACCTTACACGTAACTTCGGCAAGGTTGACCACCTGTCTTACGAAGCCTTCCGGACGGGTGGACAAGTCTTCAATCGATGCCTTAGCCTGCAAAAGATCTCGATCGGCACACCACGCCCTAATCGGTCGAGCCCGGGCTAAAGTTTCTTCAAAGATCCGCCTTTACCTTCTCCGAGTCATTGCGGAAGGTTTTTACTTCAAGCTTCAAAGCTTCGGTCTCTTCCGAGTACTTTTTCTTCAAAGCTGCAAAAAGAAAGCGAAAAGAAGTCGAGAAAAAGCAATGACAAAACTATACGCAACAAAAAGCATTTACAAAGTACCTTGGAGATCCCGAGAAGCTTTTTCTCGGACTCAACAAATAAAGCAACAACCCGAGCTCTCAAAGGCGTCTCCGAAGATCGACGTCCTTGACGCTTCTTCATCAAGCGCCCGCCGAGAGAAGCCAGCTCATCCAACAACTTCTTTTGAGACTCGAGGCGAGCCAAAAAAAGAGGTCGAAATCACCGACATACTCCACGCACATAAAAAAAAAAAAGAAGGATAAGAAAAAGACAAGACAAGAAATAAAGCAAACAAGTCATCCTACACAGAATCGTTTCAAGAAAAGACTTGAATTCAGCCTCAAGCTTCTTAAGGCGAGAACTTCGGATTGAAATCCTCTTCCGGATCCCGCGCATCGACTTCAAATCACGGACGAGAATTCCAAGGAGGGTAAAAAGGAGACAAAGGAGGAGAACACCCAACCCGAGGATGAGAAGAAGTTAGGGGTTGGGCAAATGGCAACTTGTCCGCTCCCGAAGAAGTCGCCACAACCGCTTGAGCAGCTAGTAGTGAAGAAGTCCCAGCAGCAGAAGATAAAGCCACCACTGGGACAGAATCCACAGCTAGATGAGGATCAGGCACAGACGCCTGATCCATAGCTCCAACACTCACGGTCCTCTCAGAATCAGAAGCCGAAGCTAAAGACCTACAAGAACAAAAGAAGCTAAAGACAAATGACACCAAAAGGAGGAAAAGAAGTCAGCACCTACCTAGGAGCACGATGAATAGCAAGTCGAGAACGAGGAGGCGGAGGTGGCATAACCATATCCAAACCCACCAACAACCCGGCGGTAGAAGGAGAAGGACCCGGCAAGGGCCCCAAGGCCGAAGAAGGAGAAGAAAGTCATACGGGGGGGCTACAAAAAGCCAAGTCGAACAAAAAAACAACAAAGAAGTATGTATACCAAAGGCAAAAAAGACAACACTTACCCAGACGAAGAAGAGGAGAATCATCAACATCCTCGGTCTCATCTTCAAAAAAGAAAACAGATACACCGCCTACCAAAGAGAAAAATCAAGACTACTTTCCAAAAAAAAAGAGCGAACAAAAGTAAAACTAAGCAACCTCTCACCTATCAAAAGGTTACCTGATGGCTGAGGGGAAGCAGAAGAACGCGCCCGTTTTCGAGCTGGCGAAGAGGAAGAATCCCCCGCAGGCCAGGCCTTTTGGCACCAAAGACGAGTAACTCGAGGAAGGGCCACCTACCGGTAAGGAACATATTCAATAATTTCTCTCACGGATATACCCGGCAAATCAACTCGACCTTCGGATACCTGGCCAGCAGCCGAAGGAGCAGCCAAAGAAGCAGGTGGAGGAGCAATCTCTCCATCAACATAGAGAGAGGCATCAACGTTAAAATCCCTGCCAAAAGGCTTCAAAAAAGACAAGAAACTAGTCAATCTCAGTCAAAAAGAACTCGGAAATACAGATAGGAAGAAACACTCACACAGCGGGGGGGGCTTATCGGTGAGAGTACTCGAAACCAATCATTGGGACCACCGACGCGCCTTTCAAAATCTTCTAGAGACGAACAAGCATCTCCTCATCGACAACTTCGGTCGTGGCCACCATACGAGAGGGATCCTCGGCGCCCGAGTACTCAAAGCCAAAGTTCTCACGCGCCTTCAAAGGTTGTACTCGGCGACGGAGGTAACTTGTCACAATAGCAAAAACAGGACAAACCATTACGCCCCAGTACCTAATCCTATCAAAAAGAGGTTCAAGAAGAGACAACTCGGCGAAGTGAGCTGCTCTTTCTCCCACCGGTCATTCGAACGAGGCGGGACCCCCGAGTAGGTTTGAAGTCTTTGGAGCACCGGCACCTCCATCAAGATTACCGAGCATAAAACCACTTTCGGATCACCAATCCTTCACGGAATCAACAAGGTCATAGTCAAAGAAGTGGCTAGACTTACGCCCCTACCGAATTGGATCCCACATCCACCAAGGGCGTGGAGGGAATCATTGCGGGGCTACGGCTTGAGACGGAAAAAAAACGAACAGTTGAGGGAGGGAGAAATGCCAAGGAAAGTCTCACAAAAATGGATAAAAACAGAAAGATGAAGAACCCCATTCGGGTAAGATCATGAAGAGAGATGGAAAAGAAGCGAAGAAAACGGTGGAGGAAGGAACAAGCCGGCAAACAAAGCCCGACACGAACAAAAGAAACAAAAAGCACAATCTCCCCCAGGCGGGGAACGGGGACCGCGATACTCACCCGGCGTAACCCAACCGGAGGAATTCCTTGGGCTGGATCATACCCAAATCCTGCGGCTCAACGGATGCTTCTCTTGGGTAGTCGGGGCGGGGAAGTTCTTTGCGATGGCCTTCATAGCGACAAACTTGGGATTCAGTTGCTCGTCGACCTCTTCCTCAAGAACAGACTTCTCAACTACCGACTTCTTGGAAGCCGCCTTCTTCCTTCCCATGCAACGAATCAAGCACCCAAACTAAGAAGAGGATGCGTGGCGGCAATACAAGAGCAAAGATTTGGGAATTTTTTCTACGGCGCTAGGGTTTCGGGGAAGCAAAGGCAAGGTAAAGAAGAAGAACGATGCAGCGACTAATTTATAGACCGGTCTTAAAAGGCCCACTTAAGGGGCAACGGTAAAAAGGCCAACGGATACAAGGTGCGATGCTGAGGAAAGGCCCGATGCACGCTTAAATCACGGAATAGCGGTCTTTATCCGTTACCCGCCAACGATAAAATCTTGTGCCGTTACAAGGAAAGATAAGCTTTGCCAATATTATCATAACAAGTCGACCCAAAAGAAGACGGCCACCAACAACTCCGGTCGAAGGAAGCCGGTCAACCGAGCCAAAACAAGTCTACTAAAAGATATACGGTCTTCATATCAACCAAAAACAAATTCGGCTCGAAGGGCGGACAACCATAAATTCAGGACAAAACAACTCGGATCATTGCGGGATCAAATATTCTTCAACAATACAGGATACAAGGTTACAAGTCTTACAAGACCCATCGAATTGAGAAGAAAAAGCAAAGCAATAGCTACAAGGAACCCGGTGGAATTCGCCATAGAAAACAACTACGCGAGAACCCCCGGACAACCAAGGTGATAGCCATTGCCGACCCAGGACTACCTCCCGAGACCGGTCAGGGCCGAAGCGGATCAAAGCAACCTAGATACACCAACACAGCGCATCTAAGATCGCCAAAAGTATGCACCGACTTCTCAAGCATCACATCGGGCCTCTCCAGACCACAAGTTGAATCGTACCCCATGTGAACAAGAGGGCTCCAGCTCTGCGTTGGCGGTCATTGCTTTGCACCGCGCTAGAGGGCTGTGCGGATCGGCAACCTTCCCACCGCACGAGCATATGTCCGCGAGTGGAAAAGAAGAACTAAGAGTGCAAAATGACCCGGCATAAAGGCACATCTCAAGACTTTTTCTACCTACCCGAGCGAGCCTCCAATCACAATGCTACTCGGGATTAGTGCGCCTCTAATCCCTATCTCAAAATTCTTCTACCCACTAAAGAGACCATATTGGAAGAACAAGAAAGAAGCCCGGGGGCTGTTCAACCTCGCAAACTATCATTGTCACAAAAACAAAAAGAAGCATACTACAAGACTACGAAAACAACCGAAAGGGAAGTGCAATTTATAGGCCAAGATCGGTGTACATGGACCAAGCTTACCAATTCGGAGAAGCATTGACAAGGACAATAAAAGAAGGCGATAAAGAGAAACAGAGAAAGAGTATATTCGGGCATATCCCAACACATAAAAAGCCTTTATACCACCAGTACTTAACGCCCAACCATAAAAGTAGACATAAAGGACAATAAAAGCAAAGTCACGAGCCGTTGTCCGTTTCCTACACGAAGAACTTCGGAAAAAAAGCGGGTCGCAGCTAAGGAAGAACTTCGAGAAAAAGCCCGGGGCTGCGGCTAAGGAAGAACTTCGGAAAAAAAGCTCGGAGGCTGCAGCTAAGAAAGAACTTCGGAGGCTTCACGGCTAATTCGGAAAAAGCTTCGAAGCGGCGGCTAAAAGAAAGAACGACTACTTTTACGGAAAAGAATTCAAGATCGGGGGCTACAACTTCCAAGCCATCATGCTACTCTAGACCCTCCGGCTCTTTGTTCCAAAAAGCAAGAGGCTCGGGGGCTACACTCATTGAGTGCGCTTATGGGCGCCGCGTCGACCAAAAGCCATCGCCCGACTTCTTTTCGACAAAAAAAACAACTCGGAGCCGAAGGCTCGGGGGCTCTGGGGCATACACCCTCAACTTTTTCTTTTTTCTCAAGATCCTCTAGCTACTTGTAAATAAGTAGCAAGAGGCTCGGGGCTACACTCAATGAGTGCGCCTACGGGCGCAAAAAGGAACAATTCTTGACTAGACCACTTGAAGCATCACTCCGAAGCAAAGGCGCTCCCTCGAAGTTCTACTTGAAATGCTCGGGGCTTGTCGATACGGGACGTGAAACGGCTACTCACCCAGCCACGGCTCCCGTCGGGACAAGAGCAAGGAGGACGGATCACGAGTAGAATACGGGCCATCAAGTTAGACGAATAGAAAGTAACCTCTGTAATCGAGCGTAACACTTCCTATGGATCCGACTAGGACTAGAAACCATAGCTCGGCTCTTTTCCTCCTATAAAAAGGAGCGAGCACCCTCTTTTTGTAACGGACGAACAACGCACAATCACACATCAATCAACGCCAAAAGGCCAAGGCCGG